>DWDX01000171.1:0-34664 GCA_018245675.1 Agara michaeli | reverse complement strand
CCGCTGCACACTGCATTGTGTTCAAACTGACACTCAATTGTGGTTCGACCATTGTGCTCGGGAATATTTCAATGGAACCCGTCACAGGCGATCCACGGAAATATTGAATCAGGGTTGACGGAATTATTCGCGAAAAATTTGGCGGCAAATGTAATGTATTGTAAACATCGCCGCTGTTCAGAGCTTATTATTTTTGTCTGTTGCTATAAACGTTGTGCAATTTTGTATCTGACGTAAACACATTTATAGCATTAAATGCTTTAAATGAGTTGTAAACACATTTATACCATTAAAGGAATATCACAGAACTTTCCACGCATGCTGCAAATAAACGCACATATCCTAAGATATTTACTAGTCGAAGGAAAAAATGTAAAATTATGCTTTATCCAACATACTCGAACACCTGAAATTAACTTACAAATAAAATATATCTTAAGGAACAAAGTTGTAAGAAAGTTATTTTGAAATAGAAACTAACAACCTTACTTACTGTAAAGACCAGTAGGTACATATTGCGATAGATTGGTGTATAGGGTAGGTAATGATGTATACAGCAGAGTAACGAATTATACAGCAGCCCTAATCAACGGCTAGTGGATGCTGTCGATGACAGGTAGGGATTGCGTCCCAATATGGAGATAGATTTGATCCTACCACTCCATGGACCTGTCGTGTTGACAGTTATTGTGGCTTTGATGAGTCTAAATAGACTATTAATAGCGGCGAATATTAAATAACATTATATCTAGAAATCAATCACGTAAAGCAATTACATAGTTAGTTAGTAGTTAGTTAGTTTGTCTTAGTTTAAATACATAATGAAGCTCAGCTCATATTCGCATTGAACACCTAATGTTAATATAGAATTCTAATACGTGTTATTTATTACTTACCTTGAAGCTGTTTTGGTTTATACAAATGAGTAGGTAAATAAAAACTTAATTGAATACCTAACAATAAATTCATGTTAACAAAGATCCATATATGCATATAGCTAATTTCCATGTTTAATATTAATATAGTAATCATACAGGAAACTAACTCTGATTTCACTTTTCGCATTAACCGTAAATAGGATATTAATATGACTTGCAATCAACCGTAGGTAATTATGATGTTGTGAATTTTGTTCATAGGTATGAACGGTTACTGAATCAGCCTTTTGAAAATTTATCGATTTTATTATAATGAATTAATCTATTTTGATGTCATCACAATTATGACGTTATATCTCGACTTATGTGGAAACCGGTTTGCGTGCATTTTCCATAATCCTTTTTCAACGGAAGCCTACCTATAGGCTACCAGTGTTATTTTATCTTTTCTACACCGATTTAACTGATTCGTTATTGTTTACGTTCATTAGTAAACTAGTCAGAAAAATTATTTAATGCTTTGCAGTCCGTCAACAGCTCATTAATGCGTTGGGGCCTTCATCCTGTCGTGCGTATTTTGACATAGGTGCTCTCGGTAACGCGCTTGCGTGTCATACGCATGACATGAAAAGAATCTATGAAAAGATAGCAGGTACGCTGGCAAGACATACACGGTTGTAAAACCGCGTGACAAGAAACAGGCCTTTGGAATTCAGATTCATATTGATTAAGACTAGTTCACACAGCATGTTGATACAACAAATAGCGACGTTGGAACAGTTCGCAAATATAGAGTATTTTTTTTATATCACACACCATGTGTCCTATAATTCCATTCATGGCCGGTTTCACACAACAAGACCCCTCAAAGTAATGTATTGTGGCGTCAGAAGTCGATTGATTTATGTGGGCATTATTTGGGGGGTTGTAAAATTATCTAAATGTGTTATTAGGGGATTTCCAATTACAGCTATTGTTCCGAAAGTATTATTTCGACAATATGTACGGGCATTAGTTTCGTCCCCTAATTTCCCAGGGTTATGGCACAAGCCAAGAGCTGTTTAACTATCATATTTTTGTATTAAAAGAATTGTAATAATAAAGGGTCAATGTTGCACTAAAAAGGACTGATTTATAAAGTTAGTTAAACTGTAAGTAGTTAAAAAATACATTTAAATATGATGAGTTGTTTCACTTTTTTGTATAATTAAAAATTACGGCTTAAAATCAACCTCAACACTTAGAAAATTAGGCGTCCATTGATTATTCTAATGTAATATTGATACACAAATACTATGACAATACCTTTTTTAAGTTAAGTAACAACTAATAGTTTAAAATGTTCCAAGTGTTCCTCGTCGTTCTTTTTCATATATTTGTTGAAGAGTTCATTGATATAGTGCAGCCAGTGGATGCTTCAGCACATTTACAACCGTTTGTTTAAAAGCACATCTGTCCGTTGGTGCTTTATAATCTATTGGTGCATAATACCGACATAAAGTATCAACCTATTTATAACGTTAAGAACCCTCACGTATTGCATCTCACGACAATCTGTCAATAGGCTCAAATAGAGTGGCCATGGGCTTTGTGCCACCACTGGTGTTCCACTACTGGGTGCGCTGTATAAGCTCTAATGAAATACATGATGCCTATTGATTTCATGACCGTCTACCCCTTTCCTGTATTGTGAACAATCAGTGCTTCTTGTAAAAATGATGTTTGTTTGATTGTGTTTAATATGATGTAACGAGTAAGTGTGTTGTGAATGGTGCGATGGTTTTCTTATTCATTGAGATTAACTATTTAGGACTTATAATAATTTATTTTATTAATATCAGAATTTGTTTAGGGACTGTAAATATGTATAATATTCATTGATATAGACGTAGCTCGTTTGACGGGTTTGTTTGCACGTGACCACTTGAGAACGTCCACCCTCTCTGGAGGTCTGAGGGTAGCCTGTGCCGACTGTCTCAAGAGAGTTGCTAAAGTTTACCATACATCGCGGTCCTACCAGCGAAACCCTATAAACATTGTTTAATATCGATATAAATGTCAAAATCTATTAGATTTACTAGCGAGAACCAGATCAACGAGACACTGCCAGCTCCGTATCAATAAAAGCAAAATATAATCCCGCCAAAACACAGATCTGGAAGGTCAAGTTCCTTACAAAAACTTCGCAAGACGATACTACTATACTTGCATCACTAATAAAAGTGATATCTATTTGCATGCGAAGTTCCTTTGAATTTCCTCAAATCAATGGTGTGACTACCAGTGTATCACCATTTTGCTTTGCGAACTTGGCACACCGTGACACACCGCAGTGTTCCTAGACGTCTAGAGATTTATTTAATTATACCATCACGCCAGGTCCTTAACGGGGTGGGCAGAAAACACATAGTGTCCAATATCTCTACGTATATTATACATATATAACTAAACGTACTAATAAACTATCACAGATGTCTTCGGTACTGATTGTCGGCTCTCAATTTAAGTTTTCATTTAATAGCACCTAGTAATTATGTACGGTGAGAGAAGTAGATGCGAGGCCGAATCCATTGAAATTTTGTCGAGGCGTAATAGATAGTTAGCGGAGTCACTTGTGGGATCGGTATTGTTTCCTTTGTGCTGCCAGAATCCGCTCGCTCGAGGTTTACGATCTATTAGCAGCAATTTATCATTACCGCCATTGTTACGCAAAATGCCGGGGATAAGTGCTACATTAATGTTTACGTAGAAAATGTGCTTTCTTAATCGCGATATAGGCAGAATAGGACAAAAGAACACGATTGACTCCGTGTTAGTGTCGTAACGTCTTCTCATCGCCAGTTACGATCATACAAAGCTTCAGGGTCTCTTGTTTATAACTTGGCTGACGTTCGCAATATCTTACTATTCCATCAGTAATCCAGCAACGGTCTATGCCGAGATCCGCTAGAGGTGGAACACTGTCTACAGGTAGGTTGCGCTTTTTATTCTTTCATTATTGTGTTTAATTTTTAAGTCCCAAGCATCTCGCACTCCCATATCTGGTCGACTTCATCTCGCCAAGATGTAGACGCCACTAGAGCTTATGCCTTAATATTTGAATAAAAAATTTCATCCAGAATTCCCAGACGCGTTAGTGTTTTGTGAAAACGCGAATGTTTCAAACTTCAAAGCGTGGAACATTGTTATAGTTTACACGTTCTATGGAATTTGAACAGCTCTATCAAACATTTAAGCAACTATCCAAAAATAGATATGTAGCAGCAAAAATATATGCAGTTATAGTGCCACAGTATTCAAATAATCAGTACTTATTTTTACGATATTTTGGAAATTAATTGTTACGAGTACAAAAAAAAAATGTTTCGAATATAGAACATTTATATTCGTTCGGACACGTTATGGTGGTGCATTACTCCGCGGTTCAGCCGAGTTAGTAAAGTAACGCGGTTTGCTCGATAGAAAGTAGCTTACCTCCTGTGCCACTTCATTCAGCCACGAACAGGTTACAACTCGCTTAGCTTCACTCACACAGAACCAAATGACGCAGCATCACACGATACCAATACAGTTCCAACTACTTTAGGGCTGCCGATTTTGTTTAATGCAATTAAATGAGATCAGTTTAAAATTATAATATCAAGAACGCACCGAAATATTTAATTCAATGTTAATACTAACGTAACAATGCTTTTTATTAATTTTATAAGTAAAATTATTCTTTATATTTTCCATGATTAATTACAATTTTTTGGTACTTTTCAAACTCAAAACGAACTAAGATTGCAAAATTAATATTCATTATGCCGCTGAAATTGATTGATCAACTAGTTTTGATTTATCCTTAAATAAAATCATGAGTAATCAATCAAGTGTAAATTACCAACGTTACAGTTTATTTCTCGTTCAAGTCCGATAGGCAACCCTATTGTAGTTCTAGCTCACTCACACAGGGCTCTCACTCACACAACCGTTTCCGTAGTACAAGTGAACTTGCGGGTGCGCAGGTCAGCTCAGCGCATCAATTTTTTTTTCAATAAACTGGTTTTCGTAGCAATAACAAAGGAATGAGTCACCGCGATCTTTAATGAGGATTACAAGCAAAGCTTTTGCTGTCTATTTGTTACCATGTGGAAACTGAATCCTGTATAATGAAAATATGTCGCAATTGGGGTATGCTTTTTTCTCCTATATTTGTTACACGAATACTTATTTGAAGCGTGCTTGTTCTTTTGATATAATAAGGCGTATGAACACCTTTATTACTGTCTATTAATAATGTTAATTTCGAGTACACAAATAATTAAATGATTAAATGGACTAACTTTGTTTTGCACGTTTTAATATCGGTTTAAGAGCTTTCTTTGTTGCGTGAACCGTAAGTAACAATATTTCACCCGAGGCTTATTAAATTACTTAGCTGTTACGTATTTGGGGGCACTGATTTATTGCATCTGAACACGTGTGCCTTTCCGCGCGTATATATGTATGGGTTTCTTTGACAAGGGATGGTCTACCTGCTATACAAATGCGGTCGAAACCCGCCAGCTATGAATGTAAGACGTAAGTAATGTTGCCAGACCTTCAATTTGTGGGACGATCACATATTTCTATGCTATTGTATTTTTGAGTTTAGTAGAATGCATTATATTTTTGTAAAGAAGTAACAGAAATATATTGTAGCGTTTTTTGTTATAAATGCAATGCTTTATTAATATTTGGCTTAAATTAATATTTGGGATAGCGATGTATGCACTTAACAACAATTAATTTACAGCCTGATAAAAATTTTGCACTGAAACTGGCAACTCTACATGCTATGAATGTACCGTGTAACAATAACCTAATTCAACACGAAATTCTCTATTGAAGTTCAGTTGCCCTGGTTGCAAGCTTGATTAGTTTCCGCCGTCTAACACTAACGCCTTCATAATTTAGCCTAATTGCACCTTGTAAGTTATTATTGATGCAGATGTTTCTTGGAAATGAAATTCCTATTTTAATGAATTTTCAATTGAGAAGCCATTATGGTTAAGCTCTGTATTTTAAGTTACTAAGTATGAGCTTTCAATCAACAAAAAGTTTCAGATACTTTTATTATTCATACGTACACAGTAATTGACAGTTATAAAGAGGAACAATACGCCATTAGCCCGTTGAAACTTGAAACTGAGCAATTGTTTGTGCTAGTAATACTATACAGTTACCTTATTGCCGTAATACAGCGCAATGGTAAGATTTGCGCCAGTAAGATATAGTATTGCAAAACGCGAACTATTTGAAGGTTCATAGAATTAGAAACTTTGGACGAAAGCGATAAAATTTCGATTTCACGAGTGATTTTTGCCGTTGTTTTTAAAATTCTAACAATGTTGTTATTGTTATAAGTGTAATTGTACACATTGTTCATTGGAACAATATATCTCATGGGTATTTGCTGTGATCTATTTCAATTCCTGTATCATCGGTAAGTTATCACATTACACGAATAAATAAATTTTAAGGATATTGATTATGAATTCTGTACATTAAGAACTCGATATCCGAACTTCCTTCTCAATTCAAATCTCTTTATGTTTGGTTCATTAATAAGATGCTCAGCTAACACCAGAAGGTATGCATGTTTAATTCATCTCTCAGATAAAAAAAAATTGAAATTTAATTGTGAACATATCCTTTAAGAGTAAACAGTATTTTTAAAGGGTCTTCTGTTGACCAGGTACCCACTTTGTGTACAGGTGCACTCGATATACTCATACATTTTATTTCAAAAACCTTTGTGAATCACAATTCTATCGGTTTTTGTTAATGTGCGTTTTTGTGTGTTCCCTGTAACTCCGGAGATGTGACAATAGTTGCCTACCTGATAACTAAAAGGTTGCTGTTTCGAATAACGCTCGACTTATTTTACTATACATGCTGTTTTCCTTTTTTTAAATAATTCCGTTACAAATCCGATCCGTCCGAATAGGGGGCCGCATTATGCAGGCATAGGTATATACTTACCTATTGGCAATTTCAATTTAAAGCATGAGTGCTTGCTTTGATGACAAACTGCGTCACGAAAGTAGCTTTCCGCTTTCACGAAATTGGATCTATCGAGACTATGTAACTTCATTTTACTTTGACCCATTTCTTCATTCATTATAAACTTGATCCTCCAGGACGACTTTCTTAAACGCAATAAAACACGTTCTTTGCGCTATCCTTTTTACACTTATGTAGAGGATTCGAAACGAAGTGAGATGGAAGATCAACCCACACCTACAATCTTGATTCGTGGGAAACGCTAAAACAAGGTTTCCGTCGTCCCTTTCGCTTTACTGCTGTTTGATTGGCCTTTGTTCTTCAATTGGTGCGTCCAGCTAATATTGGCTACTCACATATTACATAAACCTGTTTCGAGGTTTGATGTAAATGTAATATCTGATGATTATGTAATATCTTAGGGCGCACGCGGCCATCCGATCTTATACTGGGCTGAACTAGTACTATAGAAACTAACCGCTCGTAACCATTATGTCATGACTAATTACATATATCTCATATCACATAAATTTGTACCTTGTCATTCGAACATTTTAATTATGTATTTCTTTGTCGAGGTTTGGTATTTGGATTGAATTTTTACACACATTTACGAATCATCTCAAAATGTTATGTACACGGTAATTTTATTTTACTTTTCAGTTGGCAATTTTGTTTAATTAATGATGTAGCATTTGTGTACACATGATGTAATGTTAATTTTCTCAGACGATTTCGTAACAAGTGACTCGGTGGATAACTATGAACTAACTGGTGGAACGACCACGCGTCGCTTACCATAAAGCACCTTCACGCGTACCGTATGATAGTAATTAGGCTGTTTTATTACGCGTGTTCTATCTACAGTGATTGTTACATATTTCAATGGACACGCACACTTGCTAAGGATAATCACTGTAACTATAGGTATTTCTTTAATTACTTCCGATAACGTACGTTTGCTTTACACCTGTTTTGTTCTTTTTTTTAATTTTGTGATTTAATGTATATATGTCAAGATGTTTTAGGGCAGTTTCCGTAATGTCTAAAACAAGTTTTATAGTGCTAACAGTGTACGAGTATGTATGTCGTATATTTAATAATGTTTGCTTGCTAGAGTTTCGTGAATAGGTCATTGCAATACATCATAGTATGTATTAAGAAAATCGCACGCTAATAATGACCTTCCTCAGGTATTTATTAAGGCCATGTGTGCGTAGTTAATTATTCGAGTCGCATTTTTGCAAATAATACTCTACGTATATGCATATTCTTAGTGGTATCTCTTAGTAGCTTCATCTTGCCATGCAATCCCAGTGTTTCAATAAACAATGCATGCGGTTCCGTTATAGCTAAATGAATTGAATGCATCGTAAACAATAGAAGCAGTGCGTGCATTACATTAATGCTTCTTTGACTATAACATCTATGTATCGTATACAGCTAGAGTGGAGAACATTTTACCTAGATTATTTTTATTAGGTTTTATCTAAGGTCTTAGACTATTACAATTTTCATAATATTTACAAAAGTGTTCTATAAAAAAATTATATGGATATAAAAAAAAATGTCAGGTTTATAACTGTTTACTTTAAATAAGTAGGTATGTCGCTTGTAACATTTGTAATATAAATATATGTTTGTGTAAGTATTGTTATGTATAAACTCATAATTTCGCCGCATCTCTCAAGTCGTCAGAAACCAGCCACGTGCGCACTAACCTAACTACGATACATCAAATGACTAAGAGCTGCAAAGGCGAGTACAGACTGCTGCGTTTCGTGGATAAGTAAACCGGTACTGAGGTCGACGCACGCCCGCCAGATGTGCACTTGCTCTTTGGCTTAGGAATATGAATACTGGATAGGCCTGAAAGAAAAGCAAATCATTTGTGCCGAACAAATGATTTGCTTTAATTTTAAATTATAGTAGAATCAGAAATTGAATTCTTCAAATTATCTTACAATTTAGAATTATGCTTCAATATGCACTCTGCCTCTCTCTCTATTACGAGTATGTATAGTGATTAATAAAAATTGGTGTAAAAAACTGTTGTTTCAAACAACAATAACTTGTTATCTCTGTCGATACTAATAACACATTTGATCGTAAAATTGTATTTTCCGGCTCTGACATGAACCAATTGTTTTGTTGTTAAATGATAATGGAGCTGTTTCAGCAGAATTGATAACGTGACTTGTAATGATGAAAATAATTATGTAGGTCGTTAAATGACTTGTATAATGCACTCCGATAAATAATTATTTTGACCGCAGTAAATATTTGATATACGAATATAATGAAATTTGTTATTTGTTTCTACTTGAACTATTATTAATGTATTTTATATCAAAAATAAATAAGAAATTGTTTTAAATTCAGATATCGAGCTTTATCGTATGGCTGTAAAAGATCTGTGTATTTTTTAACCATTAAGCATTATGCCTTTATATATCAAATTGGTATTTTTTTGGTATTTCGACCAGACTTTTAAACTCAAACGATCGAAGAATCAATGAAAAGTGTATAGGTGTGTTATCGTATCCAGTCGAGACGGTGCAACGTTTCCGCGAACATTTTGCGCAGTGATCCGTCACCTGAACGATAGTCGTGGCCAAACTGTCCCTTAGCCCGCATCCGATGTTTCAATGTCATTGAACTGTATTTTATAGCAATGCACCCGCGACCACCCTACGTTCCGGCATATTGAACATATTAGGATAGGATAGCTGGAGTCTATTGTTTTTATGCCCAACGAAAAAGGGGAATTACTTTTATTTAAAAAGCATAAATAAAATACCAATGAACATTTTAAAGTTAAAGTTATTATACATCGAAATCCGTTCTGTAGAATTTTAGTTAAATCTTTTCAAACATACAAAGAATACATAATATTATTAGTAAAGTTATCAAAGCGACATATTTATAGCAGTTACGCCACGAAGTAAGATATTTTTTATTATACCTTTAAGATATATCGAAACTGGAACATGTGAGTAAAAGAGTCATTCATCAACGAGTGATAATTTGATGCAGTTGTCTAAAATCATCAATGCCCTAGCTGTGTCATACGTTTTGTAACAATGTCTACGTTCGGAAATGTGAACGATCTGGCGTCGATTTTCAAAGAATCCAACGTAGCCACCCTGTTTGCTCGGCAAATGGCGTCTAAGTATACCATCGTGAGACGCTTCGTGAGAAAGCATCGCAGAGAATGCACTTATGACACTTTTCCCATTACCAGTAAGTAAGCGATAGACGGTGAGCTATATCGCGCACGCTCAAATCATTTTGGTGCAGGTTAACTTTTAAGTTGATGCTTTCCTGTTTTTAAGTTTGGCCTTCTCAAAATACCATCCTTTTACAATCCCCACCTCGGTCTTTTTTATCGTCATGTTTGTACGTGGAAACTTTGACATTAATAAACACCCAATGCTGTATGAAATAGCTCTGCTAATATAATAAAATCGAAGCATCCGTTTGCGATATCAAAAATAACAACTTGTTAATAAAAGCATATGAAGACCAATTCTTAAGGTGTTTCTATCTGCCCGACTAATCACCGAAACGACTGGATCGATTTTGAAGGGACTTTCGCTGGCAGGTATACAATGTAACTTAGGGTACTTTAATCGATAACATTTTATAACTAATTATAAACAGTATTCGACGCAGGTCAACTAGTATAATAATATTATGTCATTAGAAGTAAGTTATGATTCACTAATCAATATTGTGTAATTAAGTTACTTATTTTTAAATCTGTTTTATCGCTCGCCTGATAAATACGTTGGCGGTGAAGCAAGTGTCTTCCGAAAGCCTCACGATACCATACCGAAAAGTGAGAGCATTCAACTACGTTTAGGAATTGGGAAACCGGTGTTTCTCACACAAAATTGGCTCGCTGATTATTGTACGCGAATATAAGTGCCCCCTCGGGGTGGGCCGATTGACCGTAATTTTTCAACCGTTCGCGTGTTGCTTTAACCGTTGAATCCGTAAAATATACTAAATTAAGTTCTTATTTAAAACACGACACGGTTTACAAAGGCTTTTCTCTGTAAAAGCGATATGGTTATCAACGTTATCTCGGCACTCAAGGGTAACAACGTGCTTCTTTTCTCGTCACCGAATTTTTTAATTCAATTTTTGCGTGATAAGTGATACTTCCGATACGAGAGATGAATTCTCATTCATCGTTTTGCTCGATCGATGTAATTTACTCTGAAAGGGTAAAAGGTAACTATGAGTAAAATTGTCAACAATACCATTTAATGTGAAATGTCGACATTGGTGTTTGAGCGGAGCTTGTAATGTTTGCGGTGGAGCAATTATGGCGGTAAAGCATTACTACTGTGCCCACACTTGCTAGGAGGAATGGGACTTAGAACCGGGACAAAGGAAAATATATAACTTAGATAGTAAAATTGTGCAAGGTTTAATTTATTGTATCTATGTTTTTAATTCTCATCTGTTTCATAGTATATTCTTATTCAAAAGATAATGAAAAAAATGTCTCTCTTATACTATCATCTAGTTTTCTCTCGTTCTCTTTTCTTAAGAAAGAAATAATAATATCTGTGGAATATTTATTATCAATACAAGTAACAATGTCAACATGAATAGCCAACAACCATTAGCTGTGAATTACACTTTCACGCTCATAATTCGATATGAAAACCGGATATCCGGGTTATAAACGCAACATGACATCGGCAATTTTATTATTTGTTAACGTTATCGGGATGCTTTTAGATTTATTATCCTGTATGCCAGGCGATATTGTGACCTGTTTTTTTATGTTTAATACACTGAATTTTTTATTGAGTAATAGACTTGCGCTTGACTGCAAGCACTGTTGCAAGAAGCACGCTTGCCTAGAAAATGCCTAGTCACTCTTGTTTTGAATAAACCCAAGTTGTATGATTCAGGGTAGATAGACGCCGGTAGGGAGTTATATAAATAAACCACATTTAAGATGGCAGAACTCTTGGCCAGGAGATTCCTATAGAGGACGCCAATGCTAACATATTCTGCCGCTAAGGAATGCTTGAATTGATATGTCTTGGTATTCTGGGGTACCTTCAAATGAAGTCGGCAATATAGGCTTTCGAAGCGGTCCAATTTTATCCTAATTTGAGCCAAACATAAAGCACCTTTTACAAATATTAATAATTATAATATGTAACTTAATTTCTTATTTGTTACAGGTACGTACATGGTAGATACACGAAAAGGGTAAGACTATACATATCTTTTAGCGGACGGCAAGATTAATCACGAAATTGTAACACAGCGGTTTGGCTCAAAGGCTGTAATAACAAAACAGCTGTTGGCATAGATTTTCGCTGTAAACATAGCCAAGGCCGTTTTAAAGGCCTCCAAGTTGGCTGAGAAATACGTGCGAGATCGGAAATGGTATAGTACAGTTTTTGGTTATATATTGACAACGCCTATTCTTTCATAGTAAAAATTGCATATATGTACATAATACCTACAAATAAACATTCCGAACAGTACAAATTATACGTCAGTGTAGTACAAAGTGCATTCCGAATAGTATCCAAAGTTACCTTTTATAACCACAACCATAACATACAACCACGTCAAAACTGATTGATAGTTAAGCAGTAGTTGCCTCGCGTATGGAACGTGAATGAATTTCTTCCTAGAAACAAAACTGCAGTGAACTAATTTTGGCAAAGGTGTGGGTGTTGTTGGACATATGAGTATTCTTAAGTCCCGTCACACTAAAATGTTTCGCACAAAGGTGAAGTAAAACTGCAACCTACTTCCTTTATTAAAAGGTTTTTCGATGTTACTGTATCTAATTTATTTTAGGCAATTATCATAGCTGCTATGACATAAAAACATCGATTTATTTATGAAACTTGCTATATTATATTACAAGTCTTGAAGCTTAGTGGCTATTAATTTGCTTTAATTTAAAAATATCGTTGCTTTTATTATCGTATACAAAAGAATGTACGAATAATTCTAAAACTTTGTCTTTGTTCTAAGAATCTATTTATTAAAGGAAATCCAGCTTAATAAGCCTTTGAAGCTACTGCTTAAGTTTATCAACGCTGTTAGTCTAGGCATTGATAAATTAGATAGTCAGTCCAAGTCTCCTTATAAAAATCCTTGGATAAATGAAACTGGCGAACCTCTTATATACATATTTATTCGTGTTTCATTTGATCGCTTGGTACTCTTATGGATTTTGAACATGTGTTTTATTTCCTTTTTTGCAATTAAAACAGTTATTTTTACAATAATCAAACTATATAGTTTCGTGATATAGCATAAGATATGAAACTATAAACAAATAGTTTTAGTAATGTATTTGTAAAACCGTAAACAATTCGGATTTAAGTAAGAAACAGTAAGTGTTTGTGTAAATTTTTATTCTATACGTATACCTACTATATTTTCATTCTCATAGAAGTTTACACGAGACAATAAAAATACGTGGAAGTTTAGAAGAGCACCCTAAATTTAGCTTTCCATGGTTTGGTGAATGCACCGAGTGAGATTACAGAATGGCAGCGAATTTTACGCATAGATACTGACTTATACGCCCTACTTGTAGTAAACATCCTTCGTGTCAACCAGTCCGCGATATCATCGAGCGCAGTAGTGTGCGGTACTTAACAAAGTTATCGCTATATGTACGTGATATGTGCAGTCAATCTAATATTCCAAATGCGGAAATAAACATCATTTACATAGGCAACATTGTCACAAGCGAACCAATTGTACAATATAAATAATATTTCAATTAGTTTTGTAGCAATATCAATTAATTACAAAGCGACGGTAAGAAAACTTTAGCATACTGTTTTAATTACGGAGCCGGCTGTGCGTAGTAATCAATTTACATTATTACAGCACGGTTGCTATGGAACGCGATATTATAACTCGAAGGTGCGTTTATAAGAATGCCTAATTTTAGCATCATATCGGTTTTTTTATGTACCTACCCATACTCGATGATTCACGATCGGAAATGGTCGCCAATACGAGAGAACACTACTCGTTATGGTGTCCCGCGATTTTTCTCTACTTTATGGTTTGGAGTTACTATTGTAATATTATTTAATGATTATATTATTAATTATACATATGTTTAAAATGTCTAGCAACTTACAAGATAAAGCGCACAAAATACTATAGTACAAAACATTGAAGAGAAAATATTCAAACATACCACCGTTTACAAGTCGGCAAAAATAGTAGAATTAGTTTAGAAGCCTATACTATTTTACTATAAATGCACCCTTATGAGGAAATAAGCGCAATACGACGTAAATAAACGCGTGAACGTATTTATGCACAATATAAGAATTTACAAAACAAATGTATCATGCTTATGTTTCTATTAACATAATGAGCCTTAGTTCTGCCATTATTTCGAATGTTTGGAATATACCCAATTTGGTCGAAGAAAGCGGGATTAACGATCCATCTTCTTACGTAACGAGAAGCGTTGCGTTTACCATAGCAAAAAGAATAAAGCACGTTGCTCCGAGAACTCAATGTAAATATCATTGGTATAAGAGTTTTAGTCATGATTCGATCCGAGTAACATACGTTGAAAGTCACACTTACGCACATAAACGTAATATGAACTCCTAATCAAATAACTATTGTTGTGTTAATTTCGGTAAAATTCAATCACGTGTTTTACTGTCGTTTTACGTATGTCTATTCATATAATATGCCCAAATTGATAGATACGGCCTTGGTTTGTCAGAAGAAATAAAGTGTGGCCTGGTGACAGACAACAGTGAACCCCACGGGATCGGATTTCGTGGAAAAAATAAACGCACCCCTCGTCATTGGCATAATCGCGGCTTCTAATATTAAAATATAAACTGCCTTTTAAGCTGTCTTAGATTTATTTTAGCAATTCTTATTTAGCGAAGTCAAATGAAACCGGCGCCGTTAAAACATTGGCAAAGGTTGTTTTAAGATATCTATGGATATAAATATAGTTTAAATTTGGAACATAGACAACGGCTGTGACGTAAACAACTTTCAAGCCCGCGAAACCGAATTCCGGATTTAAAAAAATAAATGAACCCCGCTACACAGATCTAATCGCGGGTTTTCAGATTAAAATATAAACTGCCCTCTAGACAGCCTTAGATACGTTTTGAGAACAAATCTCATTTAGCAAGTTTAATGAAACCGACGCTTTCAAAACATTTGGGAGATTATTTTTGGATAAAGTCCTCTCGTATGAGCAGCATAAAGCTGTTTCTCAATGAGACGCGACAGACAGGCCCAGTCACGTACGGGTTGACGGTTTATTCCACTTTCCAGTTTTCATCCTGTGAATAATAAATAACAAAAGACATTTGAGCTCAACTCTATGTTACGACGTGCACTTGGTCATAATATGTTTTTGAAAAGCACAAGCTATATATGGACATACGACAAACTTTCTGTTCGAGTTGCAATTATGCTTAGTGCCACGATATGTTTGAGAAGATTATCGTGATACATATAGAATTTCGTTCTAATGTATCAAAAGTACCTACAATAAAGAGACAAGTAACGCAAGGCTAATAGGAGTTTTAATTATAATGCAGTAGTAATTTTATTATACTGACACTACAATCTAGTAAATAAATTTATCAGCTGCCCTAAATACAGCGCCTAATATTCCGTTCTAACAAACCATCACGCAACTAAACAGAATCACGATAAATTTGAAGAACATAAAAAAAATCCTTTTTTCAGCGATAAAACTTTCCCATCCCAAATCAGTTAGTGTGAGTACGGTACAAAAAGCCCTCAATGTGTGTCATTAAAGCAATCCGGGCGCGTTAGGGGCCTTCAATGTGTGCCCGGGGGCTCCAATTACTTTACTACCTGAGGCACTAGCCGATATCTATCGGCCCATCAATTGAACAAACCTTCGAGAAACAATCGTTTCTCGGTTCAAGCGTTTATTGGGAAAATGGAACTAATAATAGTGTTTATGAGAATAGTTATGTTACTGTAATGTAATATTTTCTACGCGTCTGTACATGACATATTGTTTCTACGTATTATTAAGAGGTAAATGCTTGCTTGGACTATAGTTGGGGTGTAGTTGTTTACTGAGGAAGTTGTAATTTACTATCATAGGCTTAATGGCAGAAGGTATCTAATCTAGGAGTTCAGCTTTAATTACCGATTTAAGAAAGTTGGTTTCAAAGAGTTTTTGGCTTGTGTTCACCTGAACATTTGTGTTCATATGAATGTATAGGAAATCTTAAGCTCGTGGTCTGTTGCTTACTTACTATTGAACTCGTTGAAATATACAAATGTTGTATAACTCAATTGTAAAGTAATCTACTGTAGCATGGACCAAACGTTACTTTTTAACGTTAAGTCAACGCTTGTTACAAATGTAAATCTCGCCAATAGGCAGACGGCTAACCAGGTAGCAAGTAGCGCATCTCACCTCATCGCGGATGAATATTGGCAATACTAGGGCCACTGGTATTTGCATATTTATAAGATTATTGTAAGTACTCGTTAAATACAGAGTGTTCCGTAATGTTATATGCTTAAAATCATTAGAGCTACTGTGTTGTTCGTGTAAAGTCGTTTTGCGTCTTTGTTAAAAAGTAGTAAAAAGCCCACGCTATAATTAAATGTAAATTTGAGTAACCATTCGCTCTGTTATCTCTGTGATCATTCGAAAACTAACGCGTCAATTATAATTAGTTCAACCACACGCTTTATTTTAATGTTAGTACAGCATTAAACTGTTAATTAATGTTTGTAGTATGCTCTGTCGGTTTTATCGGCGTATTTATTTTTGCTGTGGTTTGACTTCGCTGTTATTGGTGAATAGCATAATATAGGTACTTAAGCTGTTCTAATAAGCACTAAGGACCATGAGTTTAACTTTAATAGAAACCAGAGCGCCCTGGTAGCGTAAAGGACGATGGTAATTTTCTAGCAAAAATGTTTCATTCACAACCCCCAAGGGGCTGTTATTTAATAGGAAGAAAGAAATAACTTGTAATTATGACGTCACCTTCCAATCTCTTTGTATTGAGTAAAGTGAATAATATAACATTCATTTATTATATATTTACTACAAATATACTAATGTAGAGATTGAGACGGAGTTGCTTAACCTGACCTATCATTTCCGATATCTCGACCCTTAAGAACGCTGAGACCCTAAAATGCTTTTGCAGATTGTAAATTCTCAACATACTCTCTATAACATTATGTAGTTGGAGAAAATGGTTACGTCGCTGCTAATTTGTTTGTCAGTACTATAAGAAACCCGCTAGTCTTTTGTGTAAACATTCCGAAGGGAGTTCAACACAAAGATACTTAATTGACCTTGCCACAGTATACTCTAACCTTCGTTACACTTATATGTTGACTTCCTTGACTAGTAGTCGCATGAACTGTATAATTGTCATTGAGCATGAGGAAGAGCTAATGTTGGTGAAACAATACAACAACAATTCTATTGACATAATACTTTCTTATATTTACCCTTGTATTTTCCGTTATGGTGCGACCATCTTTGCTAACCTGTGTCAATATTGAGTTTTGTTTGCAACATATTTTTGAAGTAATTTTATTTTTCTAACGGGTTACATTAATTGTGCAAGCTAATGATAATTTTCAAATAGAAAATTTAAAAGGCACATTAAATGCACGGCAGGCTATTTTAGGCAGTAATATACCATCGCGTTCCCACAATCGTTTGTCTCTGTCCGACACGACAGATATTTCCTTGATGTAACTATTCGAGACACTTCTTATACATATTTGAGAGCGACGGTGAATATTTTACTCGTCAACGTAAACGGTGGAGGTCCCGGGCGTCGGGCACTTGGCTTGTGGTGTATACGGACTCTTGTACTGTTGTGTAACTCTTTGTATTACTAACGAACATGTTTGCACGAACACAATTGCTGTATTTGGCGTTACGAACGCTAACATTATTTGCATGCGCTAACTGCCTAATGTATTGAACTCTTTCCGGTCTTAATACAAACAATTTCTTTTAATGTGGATTCCTATGACAATTGATTTGTATGAACACTGGCAATTTTTATCATACAGGTGTAGTTTATGCCAATATAATTTCAATACATTAATTAGATGTGATCTTTTATCTGTCAATTTATATCAGACATACGCGTATGGAAATTTTTAGAATATGTCTGATAGATATAAAGCATGTGATAAAAAGAAAATTGTGATTACTTTAGTTGATTTTTCTCTCAGCTTATTCTCCAGCGCACTAGTCTGTGCACACCATAAACGATGTCTTAGTAAATCCTGTGAGATCCAATTTTCTCCAGTCGACGGCTATGTTACTGCTACGAAACTAAGATTGCACCCTACACGTTTTATGACTCTTGATTTTCGTGTACATTCGTGCTATTTTGGTGAAAACAAGAGTAATTCCGCTCGATGCAGCGCCGACGTTGAATACAAACAGGTGAGAAAGTTTTAGTATTTACTATTTGTGAAAGTAATTTCGTTTTCATATTGGTTTTAAATCATTCGAAAATAACAATTTTATTTCGAAAGCAGGTCGTTGGAATCTCGTTCTTTTAAAATAAATTATTATTGCTATGATGGGCTATATATTTATTAACATAATACATAATATCTTACTTCTTATTGTTAATGATTTTCTTAATGTGATGAACTTACATATAGAAATTATAAAATGTTCTACAGACGTTGGTAAGGATTTGCTAGAGAATCTAATTATATATGCTATCTTAGAACTTATTTAAGATAATAAATGGCAACTGTGTTATACATACATATATACACAATGGCAGTCTTGACGCAGAATGGAAGCGAAAAAACATGTTTTTCATAGTTTCTCCAATATTGAAAAAAATAGAGATTATTCAACATCGATCTGACTACAACATACAACGAATATGGAGACCATTATTTCCCTTTGCTTGCTCATTTGAGTACAATTTAAAAAAAAAACCAGCATTTGATCATACTGTCGGAAGCAACGTTCATTGTTAGCATTGCATCAAACGTTGGGGCCGGAGTGATTGAAATCTATCTTTTATATTTTTTGTTGGTAAACGTACAATCTTTTGCTATTCGTATAACGAGATGTAAGATAAATCGGATTTATTATGGCCGTAAACGCGTTATTGGCTGTAAAAATTGCATGTGATAGCAGTTACTGTTTTATGTACATCAGAGGGAAGGAATTTATCTATAATTCGATCTGCAAATATTCTGTTTTTGTGGATCGTATACACATACACACACATGTCAATGTTTGAGCTGTGCTGAAGACATGATCACGTTGGTAGGACATTAGTTGGGCGCGTGGGGACTACGGGCCTTGAGGATCCTATCTCAACGCGAACAGATACATGGGGATGACTGGCTTCTAGTTTGTTACCCCTATCCCAGCTAGATAACGATAGGGTTATACAATATATTATGTACTTGCGAATGTCATACCGGTAAACGTATCACAGTCGGAAAACATTTGTTTTCACACATATCATTTAAATCGTTTAAGAGTCACCACCGAAAAACATTATATATAATGCTGTAGTTCTATTGGCGGTTGGTTACAGATGCCCATGGGTGGCAGCGGACAATTGGCTGCTGCTTGCTCGTTTGCTCGTTTGCTAATCTTTTCATATAAAAACTCTGTACCTACATCAAAATACAAATATAAATATGACAGATGTTTAACTCCCTCGTTGTAAATAAGCCTCATTATTGTATTGTTGGGAATGGTTTACAAAAAGCGCTGGCCGCTGTTTACAAGGTATCCGGTTGCGTTGTATAGACTCCATTACGTAGGCAAATATTACAGTGATTACCAGCTGTGGTGATTGAACTACCATTTTCGAAGTTCCGTTGAATCATAGTATATTTAAATTGATCATCTTAATGCAAGGAATTTAATTTAATACACGCTACATCAATTTATATATAAATGAAATAAACATATTTGACGTATCTTTCTTCAATTAACTTATTTAAATACATTGCTTTTCAAGAAATGTTGAACTGTACTAGATAAGACACTACGGTCCTGTTTTGGAGGGTGCTAAATTCTACTGCATACAATTGATGACAGTCGATCCCTAAATATTAAGTTGTCAAAATCATATTGTAAATCAAATATCTTTTTAACACGCTTTTATTAGCTTCGGTCGTATTTACTTTGACATAACTCTAAACTGGACTTAATTGAGTTGATCAACTCTATTTGTAACACTCTGTCTTCCCCTCGAAGGAGGTTATAATTAGCATGAGATGAATATAGTCTTCTGTTTCATGTTTGTTGAATAGGTTCACAGGCTACTGTGATTATGTTGTATGGACTGCAAATTGGATTATCAATCTGCTTATTTACATCACGGGAAGTCGGTCGCCACCTTTACGTGTTAAGTTACAACACCGGCAGCTGCTATCGTCGGAAGCCATGCGTTCATTGTTGGCACGCTCTGCGCCATATTAAATATCGCACATCACGAGAATAATGTATTCAATGGTTTCCTCCAATCTCGCGCTTGTTAACATTGGGGAATCGTATTTCGCTTGTTAGTTTACGTGTGATATGTGAACTGCATCAATCATTCATACATTATTCAATTGCTACATAATGTATATTTTCGTGATGTAAAGTATTGAAATAGTGGATGTTGTATTTTTGTTTTTTTTAACTTGGGTTTTTGATTATAGAGATAACTAACTATTCATTAACATTTTAATTCGCGTTATATTCAAGTTGCAATTACCATGAGCATTACAAAGATTGCATGTTGTAAAACGCCGACTGCATTTGTATAAGAAGCTTTAATGTTTCTCTAGAAAACAATTAGTAACAGTAATACAACGTGGCTTACGTAGGCGCTGTAATAATAACATTAAGGAGTGAAAGGCAAACCACTACCCACGGCGCGGTGCTGACTCCAGGGCTGTATCATCCGTCGGCAAAACGAGCATCGCGGGTTTGATTATATTTAATTTTAAAAACCGTACCATAATAATAATAATATCTAATTAAAGTATATTTTATTATTAAACCTATACATTGTAGCTTACATGACACGAGCGATAGTCTCGGGTGGGATAAGTCAGTATTATGTATTTTTAAGCTACAATTTTTGATTAGCAGAAACTAGAAAGAAAAATCTATTAGTTCATTTAAATACAAAGCCGAGTTATAACCAGTATAACTACAGGTAATATAATTGTATATAATCTACTTTTAAACCTTCGTCTTCTAATATCTAACAAAGAGGCTTACTTTCTTCGATGCCCATATAAACTGAAAGAATGGTCTAGAAGAAACAATTGCCCTCTAGCGGCTAGACACGTGAACTGTCCGCAAGTAAAATTAAGACAAACACTCGAGTTTTTGAAATGTGGTACCAAAGTTTTACAGCAGTAAAGATTATTTTAAATAATGCTACAACAATTTCTTTTTAGTGTTACAATTATGCGAGACAGTAGTTACGTTCCTATACATAATACACGAAACTGTAAAGAAGTATCCTTATTTTAAAACCTCATTGCGCTAATGATATGAAACTAGATTTTTTTCCAATGAAACTCACTCGGTGGATTCCTTTTGCACTGTTGTAGGACTCCGGGATCTCCATACGGAACGCACTGGTGTCCTCCAGGTATTCTCTCAGGACATAATCCCTTAATGACGCATACTTTTATTACACTGACTTATTACTTTACATAACTTTATGGGATAACATAAGAAATGTCATTCACGAAACTATTCGAAAAAATGTCGGGCATTTGAAATGATTTGTTAGTTCTGTCCAAATCCGCACAATACGCCGTACTTTTATAACTCGCTCCGTAAGTCAAAAGTATTTCGACGAACATTGCAATAGGGGAACTTTTAGCGGAAAATACGAGCCAAGTTTCTTCTTTTACCTTGGCTGGTAAAAAATCTCAGCCGTTCCCGGCGGGCGGCCGTGCCCAGACACGATAAAATTTACATGTTTCGCTTTCAGCCTATATTTTATTTTAAAAGGGTGGAATAAGACGGCATTACGCAAAAGGAATATTCAATTAGAGACAGCTTTTAGATTTATGCAATAAAAGACGCTATTGAACTCATTTCGTTGTACACAGATTTTCTAGAGCTTTCCCTTGTTTGCAGAACGTCGGAGACCATTGAGAAATGTTCAGGAGGTATAGGGCGCAGAAAAATAAATATACAGAACTAATTATTTTATTTAAAACATATTAAGAAATTGAGTCATCTTAAAAATCAAGACGCTGTCAGCATTTCCTCTCTGTATAGAAATAAAAATGTGCAGCGCATGGAAGTTGCTAGCCGTGGGATCTTAATACTCTGTCAGATTCCATGAATATGAATATTTTTAAAAATTGTCATAAAGCTAACCGTTCTCTTACATTCCATGACTGAGGTTTTATTTTGACCAAAATTCTAATAACACTTAACCTAAATTGGCGGGTGGTCGCTCTGTTTTGATGCTTTCACCCGAACGTTGAACGGTGGACCTGTTAAATCTTTTATCGGCCGTTAAGGGTCGGCGAGAGATAGCTTCATTAAAATTTCACCTTGCCGCAATCTTGGAAATTATCCTCCTTGTCGCGTCAAATGTTTGGGGCTTTAAACCTAATTGATTAATTTAAAAACGGGGGGTGTAAATAATGTCAAGTTGTTTTAATTACACTCTTTAGGAGCAACGATTTACGTCTATTTACACTGTACTTTCCTTTACTTCCTCGGATCGAAACTTGCTTGCTGTTTACACAAGGGTTCTTTTGAAAATTTACTCAATATAAATTTTAGAATCATGTCAGTAAAATTAATTCCATTCCAATCGTATTTTTTTTTTTAGTTATAATGCGTCGAGAAGTTTCTCAGTTGTGTAGTAGGTATCTAGGCATTGTGTAGCTTTTAGTACCTACTCAATAACTTAGGAAAAAATGCTAAATGCTACGTACCTATTTTTACTTTAAATAATTGAAATTAAATATATTTTTAAATCTAGACATCTTAGAAAAAGGCTCGGTAGGTTTGAGAGCAATCATTACATTTTTTTAAATTTTAACAATGCCGTCTTTCCTCATTTGCTTAAGAGTAATCTTGGCGGCCGTGAAAAATGCAATTACGGAAATGGGGTTTTAGAAAAAACTTCAGGCAAGTCCTTTCTTCAAGTTACAACTTGAGATTCAACGTTTGCAGTACTAAAATACAAAATATGATCTAGGTAATACAATAATATAATACAGCTTAAATACAAAAGTATTCTAGAAAGAGTAGCAATCTTCTATTTAGAAAATATTTATTTTATTTCTACAAACCACTTTGTCGTAATAGGGGTGCAGCTACGTGACAGAAAAAATAAACAGTCTGGAAATAGTGCTGTAGAAAGGACTGAAATAATATAGGCGACGTAATGTACTTTGCTTGGAACTAAAATATAGTCCATGGAGTGATGGCCGGGTGTTGAAAAATTGAGAGTGAGAGCGCTTGTAATTTATTATGCCGTAAAAGTGACGGCAAATTATGTTTATGAAGATTCAACAACGGTTCGTCGCCGAAGCTTTTGTTTTTAATTTTGTTTGATGGCTATTCTTTACTTTTACATACCATTGCGGGGCACAACTTCATTCTATTCTATATTATGAAACAAGTTATATTACTAAATAATTTTACAGCCGTCCCACATAGTAAAGCACGGTATTCTTTTCCCAATTGGGGTTCTTTTAAACGTTATTCTCAACATTAATCCAGTGGGATTGGTTAACAATATTTATAATATATTCGTAACTAGCTGTTACACTCACTGTAATACATACCGTTATTTCGCTAGTAACGCCTCTATACCGCTTTTTTGATTGAAACGTGTTTTGTCATGGAAATGAGATATTTTTCCGCGAAAAAAAGTAGTCATGTCACTTTCCAAGCGATTAACACTGTGAGGTAACAATCGTTAAACTTCGTCGAAGATCTTAAGGTCAGCAAAACCACTCGATAAACAGGTTCGGCATTAACCTGTATCGCGGACAGTTTGCACTGGAGCAGCGTGGAGGAGTATCCTTTAGATTGCAGTCGCAGTAAACTAATAATACAAGTAATAAGTCTCTGCGAATACTAAATTTGAAATACCGAAGTCAATGTTATATGAACTAATTTATTTATCTTAAAAATCTCTACGCTATAAATATGAGAGATGATGACAAGACGTTTTATTTATTCAGTCTAGTTTATTAGAAACAGATGTGCCTCACAGTAGCGACTGTTAAAATAAGTGGAATTTATTGAGAGCCTTTGATGTTCACGAGAGCAAATTCCCCCTACTTTATTTTAAATCCACTTTCTCGGGCCTTTTCTCGCTTGGATTTCTTTTTACTTCTTTGGCACCTTCGTATTCCTATACAAGAAAATCTGATAACTTAGTTACAAGCGTGATTTTTTATATTTATTTCTCTAGTCTATCTTTATAAGGCAGTTGAAAAATAGTTTATATTGGAATTCCGAACACAAATAGGTTCTACCCCGGACAAAAATACCACGAGCTAAAATAAGACGGCCAGCACTTAGACGGGTATGTGTATATCAACGTGAGGAAGATTTATCCTAATGACATCCGTGAACTAGGGAACTGGTGTATAAATCGTCGAGTTGATCCCTTAGTATAAATATTATGAGACGGGGCACAAACACGTCGAGAGCGTATGGTACAGAGTGTAAACAAATTATCAACGACGCTTCAAGAACTTCTGATCGTCTGTTTGCTTATTGCTTGTTTGTTCCGAAATTATTGAAATTAGCCGAGCCACGCTCAATGTAACATAAGCGATCGTTAAATAGGTTAAACATATACAGAACAATAAGTAAACATTTACTGTAAAGTCGCTATATTACGAAGCTTACTATGTTTTATTGATACCGACTGAGCAGAGTAGTATGCAGATCATGTTAATTGTTCATGACATTATTCAACATGGAGTTTATACCTTAAGCTCTGGATGTCATTTTGTTCTAAAATGCTTTAGCAGGGGTCAAACGATTTCTATTTTTAATCTAACATGGTCTAGGTGAAACTGTTTCAATATATTTACAAATAGGCCAGCACTTTGTCTTTGAGTGCATTACGACACGAAGTCCTATTTTACGACAAAAATAACGCCATTAATTTGTGTGACGTAATTGGGTCGCTAGCGAGTTCATTAAACCGAGTGAAATATCACATCCTTTCCTTCTAACGAATTGGGCTACGGTTTTCCAATATTTTTAATCGAACAGATTGGCCAAATTGAAAGGTCACTAAATTTCATCAGTGTAATTTAAAGGTTTTATAGCGTTATAAATTTGAGCATCCATATAAGTAGGTACATACCGCATTTTTTGGTTTTCAGTTATTTTATTACTGAGTAATAGGTAAATATAATGATACTTTATTTCTATTAGTATGCATTGATAAAAGAACGGTGATAATCGGATAACCTAGTACCTACTTAGTAACATTAGTCCAGTTAGCTTTTTCTTTTATAAAAAAAAAACTTCAATTATATATTTCAATTTTTGGCTTATTAAATTTCTATACGTTGAGTTCATCATTTTCTTATTGGGAATTTTTTTCCTCCCTCCGTTGGACTCATTTCTCCTTCCAGTTTGGAAGAGTTATTGCCAAAGAGCGCGTTGACCGACTTCACGAGCTTCAGAAATATTATGATTCACTTCTAAGTCAACGTTATAGCAAGTAATATTTAATTCTAAAAACGCACGTGATTTTGTAGTTAGAGATACGTGCCAGGATTTTAACCCGGGATTCTTGGTATTGAAAGCTGATCTTACTTACAAGTTAAAAGTGACCAATTATGTAAGCTATCATGGTGCGAGGTAGTGAGTACGGAAGGCGGTAGCAATCCTAGTCTAAAATTCTAATGTAATCTAATCCTAAGATTACCTTTTTTAAGTAAACGCCTTTTAACCGTTTATTCAACCTCTTTATTAAAGTCGTTTTAATATAAATTTATGGGATGCAACTAATTTATATTATGAAATGATATTTTTGGGAGGCGACCGCACCGAAGCGGTGACGAACACGTGGTTTTAATGGGTGCACTCTAATGCAGAGATGCTCTATTTCCCCTTTATGCCACTACATTGGGCTAAGTACCTCGGGAAACTGGGATGAGTGGAGGTACGTTACGTAGAAACGACATTTACTTGATGAGAGGTGAATTTAGAGTCGAGGTTTTCCCTCCTTTGGCTTTCAAGTTTATTTAAATTTTTAATAAAATTCGACGTAAAGTTATTGTGTAGATATTTTTATATTCTCATAACGAGCTGTGTGCTCAAATTTTTCTTTTTTCATGCACATTTAAAAACTTTTAATACGCAAATTTGCTTTCATTTTATATATAGTATAATATTCCTTCAAAAGATTTAATTAAAATGGCCGTATATAGAGTTCAACAAGATAACAATTTAAATTTTGCGAATCATTACATAACAATCAATACAACTAATCTATTTTGCGATTTCTCATCGTTTCAAGGTCTACCGTGTAAGTATAATACATCTCCAAGGAGTTGACTGTTCTTCGAATTTGGTAAACATTTTCACTGTAAAATGTAAATATGTATGTATAAATGTATAAAGGAGGTAAACTACTTCAAGTTCTTGCTTTCTGCGCTTAATTTCGCTTGACTTAAGTAACTTGTGATATAACCGACAGAAAGTGTCTATTTCACCTGACACGTCTTTTGCTGAAAAAGTTCAACACGACTGGTGTACGGTCTGCGTAGGCCGAGTGAAAAAAAATATAAAATGTGGCCGAAACTAATCTAGTCCCACGACCCGGCACCACGCTCCTCGGAACTCGGAATGGTACGCATTTTAATCAGGCATTCCCGATGTTTTTTTTTTTTATAAAACGCCGTGTTGGTGCGGGAAGAACGTTCCTTTACATTTTTTCGTCGGCAAGATATATTGATGGGTGCGAGCTCACCGCAATAATCAGGTAGAGAGCCCCGTTCAATAGTGAATCTTCATTAATTCTTTTGGTGTGTTTGGTCTGTACCATTTCTTTGTTTTGTAATTCTTATACGCATTCATGGAATAACTTTAATGCGTTGTTTTAACGTATGAAAATTGGTTTATTTATATCCATTACAATTAGCTACTAATGCAGACTAGTACCTAGAGACATGCTGGTTACAGCTGGTATTGACCTTATTACTAATGGTTCATTACGAACACGAGTTACGAAACAAAGCGTTCAAATTGAATTTAAACAAAATGAAACTCGAATTTGTACGAAATAGACAATCGTAAACGCTTATTAAGATGTCGTAATAACTTACACTCGCGGCGGGATTGTCTGCATCAAATTATGCCGACAAAGCCGCGATGATAATAATGATCTTTCGGCCATCGTACAACGCTTATCTTAAACTACGCTTCATTGCCTCCATTGCAGTGGAGCGCTCACAATAGCCGCTATCGTAGGGTTTCTACGATTTACTTTACACCGGGACAACATCAAGGAAATAACATCTTTCCGTTTATTTTAATTGATAACGTCTCTTTAAGTTCCTTGGTATTCGTTATCTAATAGATTTCACAATACAGCATGAACGTTTGCCTTGTCCGATAATAAATACAGTATGATGCCATAGTCGAGAATATTTAGATGAACAGACATATTTGTTAACTGCATCGCTAAATCGCGTAGTTTATCCATACGCTCGAAATATCACGGTACGTAACACAAAATGCGTGGAAACCCTGCGGTGGCTAATGATAACTCGCCTATTGAAGCGGCACTGTTCACAGTTATGCCAGATTTGATAATTTGTTATACAGCTAGCGAACTCAATGAATAGATAATATTTCCTTAATAAGTCGTTTAGTAGAATATCACTCCCGGAGAAAGCGAAAGGAATTTCTGAAAGTACGTTTCGTGATTATTCCTAAGTTAATTGGTTCCTTAGTTAGTTGGTAATATTTTGTCATGCTTTATCATTATATTTTATGTATATTCGAATTTATATTACAATTATGTTTCAGTTAGTACACAGTCGGCGGTCCTGTTAATTACATTGTACAATTAAAGCAATCTGCTTTTAAAATGACATGATTTAAAATGATGAAATATTTTGCCACTAGCGGTTATACTACAAGTACCGATCTTACCAGGTGTCGTTGAACCTTTGTGTTTTCAATTTGCAACCAGATCTGAGTTACGAGCACTTTTGTCTTATTAGAGTTTTGTTACGACAAATCCCTACTAATATTATAAATGTGAATGTAAGTTTGTTTGTTACGCTTTCACGCGAAAACGCCGGCATGAAACTTTGTAACCGATTTGTTAACCGATCATCATGAAACTTTGTACACATATTCTTGGAGGTATTAGGAGTAACATAGGATACTTTTGTAGAAAAAATATTTTTATTTTACGACAGGTAAAAAAAAAATATTTGTCAAAAAATCTTTTAGTAAATCACAAATCAAAAGTAGGGATAATTAAATTGAAACGCGGACGAAGTCGCGGGCACAGCTAGTATATTGATAAATTTTCGCTTCAGTCTTCCTAGATTAACCTAAGTACTACAAAAACGATATAAAAACACCGCGCTGGATGTCGCCTGGACGCGACAGACTAAGTGAATAACAAACTTCAAACTGTTAACTAACTTTAATCCGGGAACGAGTCGACTAACGACCGGATATTTTTAGTTAAAGCTGTTTGAACGACAGTAAAAACATAATTATACTCGGTTTCGGCGTACACCCTAATTTATAGATCGACGCTTCATAAACACGGCTGACAGACAGCACGTGAACGACTGGCTATGACAATTAATTTACTGAACTAATCAACTTGACTTTCTTGGTCTGGTGGTTAGAGACCCCGACTGCTAAAAAGGAGGTCGCGGGTTCGATTCTCACCCAGAACAGACATTTGTGTGATGAGCACGTCTGTTTGTTGTCTGCGTGTAATGAAAATATACGTATCGTATAGTACGTATAGTATCGATATACCGTTTGTGCTGTCCGGTTACCGTAACACAGGCATTTAATTGTCTAATTTGCAATCAGATAGCCGCGTGTGGAATTGACTCTATTATTGTAATAAACATATGAACGTATATTTACGTATACGTTATCAACATAGTTTTATAAAAATTGCATGTAATACCCAGCAATTGTAATATTTTACCAAGCAAATTACAGTTTTTAATACTTGTCGTCTTTCATATATGGTTCTAATGTAGCGTCCATTAGTTGAATATGTTGGTACATATTGCTTGTGCGAGTAGTATTTTATGTGGTTCACGACGTGAATAATTAAGCTTGTCTGGCTATTTTGTTATAAACTTTATTTATCTCGCTAGTAGTTTCTCGGCGGCGGTTGAGCTTTATCCTTATGCCCAACTGTAACGAAACTGAAATATGTTACGAAACACTTTTATCTTCGCGTCGTTGAATAGTTTGGGCGTTAGTTTGTACTCAAGCTTTATATTGGGTTAACGCCTCCGAGTTTATTCCGTAATTAGTATTTTACAACCCATAAATATCGGTCGCAGCTAAAAGCCGACTAAAGAATAAATAAAAACGAATATCTTACTTTGCTTTTGAACGAAATGTAAAATCGCTTTCACGATAATGCATGCGCTAGTAATTTTCAAATATAAATTCCAGATTCTACAGACGTTCCAGGCTTTTGTCTATATCTATATCTATACCAATATTATAAAGAGGAAAGATTTGTGTGTGTGTGTGTGTATGTAACGAATAGGCTCAAAAACTAATAGACCGATTTCAAAATTCTTTTCACCATTTGAATGCTACATTATCACTGATCATTATAGGCTATACTAGCTTTTGCCCGCGACTTCGTCCGCGTGGAATATTGTCTTTTGCAATAAAAGTATCCTAGGAAATTAAAATGCTGCCCAAAGTCACTATTCCACGCGGACGATGGCGCGGACAAAAGCTAGTAAATAATCATTAACATTGTTCGATGCATTCATGGACATTGGACTTACAATTGGTAAGATTCATCCAATCAGTACGAGTATGTTGGATAAGTGTATTATAAAGTCGAGTCGTGCGATATAAGCGCAGAGAAGAGCAACGAACGACCATTCAAAAGTTACCGTGAAATGCGCCTTCGGCTCAATAACTTGGTGAATTTATCAGCGAGAAAATTGAATGTCAAAACGTTCGATACTAACTCAGGCGCTGCTTGGATGGAATGCGCGAAGTTACGGTCCATCGACAAATGAATCAGGCAAAAGGTATTCTCTAACTATTGAAATACATTTCAAAAGTGAGTAACGTTTATTTCGATCTTTCGCACAATTTATGCCGCCGATGTAACACTATTATGGTTGAGTGAAATATTAAATAATTTAATATCCCGAAACGGTTACAATTCTCACGGGACAAGGTATCGCAAGTGGTCTATTCTTTTTGCACTTCTTCAACGTTTACTTACTAAATGTTGGCTGGGTATAGGCTCTTATACTTTAGCAGCCTCCAGTTGGAGGTCGTGGGTTCGATTCGCATGCAGGCTAAACATTTGTACGTTGAGCACATTTAATTAAATAAATAAATATGTTTAACAGCGTCCAGTTACACAGGCATTTATTCGCATAATTTGAAATCATTATTTATTTCAGGTGGTGCATTTTTCAGATTCTTCCCCACTTTCCTCTTTCCATACCCCACATTATTGCAACTTCAAAATTTAATTTTAAAAATAGTCGGCAAATGTTGTTGTCTGTGCTTACGAACAGGTGTCATGCAGTTGAACACTCTTTTTATTATTTTGCAACAGGCTACGTCGAAGGCTTTTAAGGTAAACCTTATATTAAAACATCTAACGGTTTAATCGTAAACCGCTGTTTCCTAGTAGGTTCAGACAATCACCAGTAGTTTATATTATGTGTAAAGAATATATGTTTAAAGCTCTCAAACTAAAATGTGGAAAAGGAAAACGCTTAATTCCAAGCGTAAACAGAATTTGCTTAAGGCTAGTCAACACCCACATCGTTCGTTCAAAAAAACAATGGAATGCTCGAATAGTGTTAATGGGTAGATCTAGGCGGACAGATTAACACCTTTCGTTAGATATTAGCCTTAAAAAACAACGAGTTAACGGTTCCACTCGGTCTTTCACATTTTAAAATCTAGGTATCTACAAAACCTATAGTTGGTAAAGTTCCTCCATTTCCATGGTTAAAATATGCCTAATTTTTCAAATACGCTAAAAACATTCATATTAATTGATAAAATAATATTAACCTCGCGTTATTTCAAGTTCAACAACCTCGTTTTGCCTAGGTTCAGTTGCACGTTTTCTATGTGTGTATTTATAGTCTGTGTCCATTTGAGTAAATAAAGTGATTTTATTATTAGTAATAAATATAGAATAGAAAATATGGAATAACTCACCGTAAAAAAAATTAAAATAGATAAGTACATAAATATGTATAGTAAATAGAAACCTGTAAGATGAAGAAATATAATATCGACTTCGGAAATCTGTGTGATTTTATTTGATTTTGGGAAGATGTTTTATGGCAGACACAATAGAAACATCGAGAATTATTCATACACTCTCGTACATTATTCATACCAGTCCGCCATGCTTTTAGATAAAAACTTAGCAAGCGTAACTCTTGTGTGTCTATTTTTCTACATTATTCCATCACGCATGGCCGTTACCAATTAGTTATCTTGGACGTTAGATCAAATTACATCGCGCGTGGTCCCGTTAAATAGCATTACAATGGAGCCGACGCGAAACGGCCAGTCATCGCTTTCCGATTTCATTCGGAATCGGATCGGAATAGAAAAATAATTCCGGTGTTGCAAGGTGATAAAACGGTTTTTTTTTATTCTATGGCCTAACGCATATTACTATTATAAGTATTGCTGTTGTATATTCTTTAAAAATACAAGCATAATCTAATTCAATAAAATGATTTTATTATGTACTAAAGGCTAGCAGTAAAATTATTATTAAACATGTTAATTTTATTATCGCTAAAACTTCAACTATTCTGCAACGTATCCCACTGTTTAAAAGGAAACTTTTAACGAACTCTGCTATTACAGAGTAACAAGAAAACAACGTTCAAAGTATTATAATTATAAATCTTTCATTTATATCTTGGGAGCACTTCACAAAACATCCTTTTAATGATTCTAAAATTAGTTGAAGCTCTGTAATGGTTTAAATGTTATATAATGTTGAGAAAATCGTGTCTCTGTGGTACTTGTATATTGAAAACAATGTAGCAAGTAAAGCTAAAATCGAGCGCTGTCTTTGAATTAGTAACATTTTTTCTGGGCGATCTAAAACACGTGTACAATATATTACCGCTTAAAAACTATGAGCAAAGTCAATTCGCACGAGTCTGTCTCATTGCGAGGGATCTGTAAACACAGAAATAAAGCTCTTTTTAAAAAATCGTAACCAACATAACACGTTGTCGCCATTTTAAATTTCCTAGCGATAAATTTCGAACGCAGCTCCGTTTCAAACAAACAGATATTTATTTGCAGTGTATTGTCAATTGGTCACGTACGTAATTTACGAGCATCTCTCACGGTTGTTTATGGCGTGTGTGGAACGCTTTTCGGTATAGCGATTATAAAATATTTTCCTCTGATACGATTCGTTGTGGCTCGTGGTAAATGTGATTATTCATATCGAATTTGGTACCGTAAGAGCTGTTGATGATTTTAATATCTTTGACTTCCAGAAAAAGGGTTGTTACTTCACAATGGAAAGACAAACCAATACTTAGCCATCGCCTAGCCTTAACGAGATTCGTGCAGTTTACTGGAACGTTGGAAAGCGTTGATGACTTTAACGACGACGGGATACTGATACTGATCTAATTATGATAGAACAGGTATATAATTTTTGGTCGCTAGAGCGTTGACAATAGTTTTCGTCCATCTCTTAGCTGCTGGCGTGTCTTACGAATAATTAAGCGTCAGTATCTAGGCCTTGTGATGCCACTCTGCAAAGTTGGGATCGTAAGTCTGTCACAACTTTTTGTTGTTAAGGAGTACTTCCTGCTTCACTCTAAAGGATGAATCAGTTGTATTGCGGACGTCCAGAATTAATGATGTTATCTGCATAGCCCGTATGTAGAGAAGAATAGACGACTTTGTCAAGAATAGACGAATATGTCAAGAGAGTTTATTCGTGGTGCAGATATCTAAGATGATGGTGGAAGAATTCTCCATTCACGTTCTTATTCATAGCATGTTTATTTACATATTGAGCCAGTCTACTGTGTTCGTTTTTCCGGGTCTGTTATATTTGTGATACTTCAGGCTGAATGTTCGTCGTAATTGAGATTGGCCCAAGTTTATGGATTTCAGTGCTTCTCCTGCTCGAAGTTACTTTTGTTATTCACAAAACTGAAATGATTCTAAGAAAAGTCACAAAGGATTTCTCAGTAGGTCCATTGAACTTTGAGCGAGTGAAGTTCTCACAAACAAAAATTCCAAAATCAAAGAAATTCACGCTCAAATCGGAAATAAGTAATCAAGAGTCCGTTAATTATCGGTTTCATTGAGTTGGAACGTTCGATTACGTACTTGTGTCTTTAGGGCACCGACGCCTGAATGTTTGTATAGATGTGTTAATTACGATATTTTATATAGCATATAATGTATTTGTTTGCTTCCTATGAAAATGGACATAAACGAATTCGCCGTTCATTATAAACATTTGAACTTGAAAAAGTTCTTGAGATCTCGATATCTTGGATAAACAATGGTTCAAATGGTTCAAATAGATTATGGTTTTTTTCCTCCGGCTTTTTTCCTCTTGGTCTACATAGCACCAAAGCCGATGTAAACCCCGGGTCTTGATATGTGCAATGCTGGGTACTAGAGTCACGGTGTTGTATTTATTTTAAAACTTACATATGTGTGTAAATTGTCGTATAACACTTTAGTAATAATAGCTAATTTGTTTACTTTTACTTTTTAATTTGTACTTTTATTTCTATTTGTACGCCGTAAAAGGTAAAATATGGCTTGTAACATCTTTATATGTACCCATATTTGTGAAAATAAACGTATTTGTCTTTGTCTTTGTCTATGAGTTTCAGCTCATAGACATTGCTCAAGGATAAATAATGGCTGAAGTTAAAATTGAAATCAAAGTTGGAGACATTGGTTTAGTTTTAAGTCGTGTTATTTTACATTTTCAATTTAAGTCACAATATACATTATGTATAAATAATATTAGCGGAAGCTATTATTCTATATTTTACTACTATTCTAAACATGTTTGGAATAAAATCTATTTGGTCTCAAAAAGCAATTATTATTTTATAATTCTTTCTATATTAAGATGAAACTCACAGTTTTAATGAATAAAACAAAACTCCACAATAATGAGGTGTCATTATACATACAAACTTTCAATTGGGGCCACGTTCAAGCATGTAATGTTTTCACTTCAATCAATATTCCACGCTTGAAATATGTCAGACTTATATACAATTTCGGCCTGTTTTTCGTATCTATACAAATAAATAAAATCGGAGTGTGTGTTTGTAATATTAAAATAATCGCTTTTTACTAAATGCGTATGTATATATGTATATATGTACACGGTACATATAACAAAATAACATGTTTTTCAATTTTTGTCTGTCTGTTTGTTCCGGTTTATCTCTGGAACGGCTTTCACTGGCAGATAGCTGATATAATAAGGAGTAACTTAG
>DWDX01000170.1:0-34687 GCA_018245675.1 Agara michaeli | reverse complement strand
TAATTTAGAATTTCTAGTAGTGACTCGGAGTCTGGATGTGTGCCCGGTGCATGGCAATAGGCTCACCACCTATTCCACTCCATTGTGGGACTTAAACGTAACTGGTGAAATGTGGGCGTGTACTAAACTCCTCTGCCTACCCCTTAGGGGATTACAGGCGTGATGTTCGGACAGGGACATCGGATTCAAAATTAGTAAAAGCTCGATATGTTGTATCCAAACACGAACTGAATATATTTTTTTTTATTGTTACGTAATAGGTTTGCGTTTGACTGCCAGCTCACCTGATGGAATAAATAAATGATTATATACCTACGTTTCAACTCAGACGCGACATACATATAAATATTACGTTTTCGTTACTTAAATATCTGTTACTGTTATGAATCATCTAAAATCTACCTCAATACGCAGCACTACATATCCACGCCCAGTGGTGGGACTCATAAACAGTCATGTAGATAAGGCATATTCAAACGAAACCATACCACCGTATGCGAAGTAGTGTCGCCGTAACTTTTAATTTCCCAGCCGCAGACGGCGCGAGCTAAACAACTTGTCTACGCCCCGCCACGTGATTTGTGGCCTTTGTTACTTACTCCATTGTATAACATTGTGCTACTGACAGTCCTCGTGTACTAACAACGGCGCAATCTTGAAATATGAATACGTAAAGATATTAAATTCCCTTGTACGAAGGAAAATTCTCCTCAGTTGTAACGAGAGCAAGAATACTAACAATCCATGTTTATTTCTTTATTCTTTACTATGACCCAGAGGACTGTAAATACTTTTTGAGTGGCCTCGTGGCCGAGTGGTTAGAAAACATGACTGCAAAACCGAGGGTCGTGGGTTCGATTCCCAACCATAACAAACATTTGTGTAATGAGCACATTTGTGTGTTCTGTGTGTGGGTGTAATAAAAATATCTATATAAGTATTATGTTGTATACATACGTATGTTTATCAGCTGTCCGGTTACCATGACACAGGCATTTAATTGCTTAACTTGGAATCGGATAGCCGTGCGTGGAATTGTCCCCAGTTATTATTATTATTAAAAGAACTATTGCATTCTCTATCAGTCAGCCCTTAGACAATGGTGAAAGGCGCTACATGTCTGTATCCGAGTAATTTACTTTGTTACAGTGTATGTCCTCCGAGGACTCTAAAACTACTGAACCGATCTCGATAAAACTTTGCACATGGTACGGTTTGCACCAACTTAAGAGCTCGGACAGTTTGCATTTCGCAGTCGGTACCATAAGAATACTCACAAGCGCAAAACGGATGTTGCATCTCGATTTCTTCATTGCATATGCATCGAGAGTTGCATAGGAAAGATGCGAACCAGCAATGACGCAGGCACAGGGAAATAAAAATAAATCAGCGGTGATTTGTTTCCGCAACGCCCCGTCCCGGCTCGCTGCACCCCGTGCCACCCTTTACCTTTGACGGCTATGTGTGGCTCTCTCGTATATCCGGACGAACATACGACATTCGAGATCGCCATGGCTTATGCTTTTTCGTATATCACATAACACCTAAACACTGTCTGTACTATCGAATGCTGTTCACGCCTATAATTGGCATGCACGCATGTCATATGTACCTATAAGATAAAACTTATGTAAAGATTGTGTGTTGTGCTGTTGGTGTGTAAATAAATAAATAAATAAATAAATAAGTAAATATGTATTGCATTCAATGAATAAACATTATTGATTGATTTTTTTGATTTTTATGAACAAAATAAGTAATTATGTACGCAAATTTAATTTTTTTTATATGTATTAGTCATTTTCATGGTAATTACAAACTTAGTGCAAGTATCCGATCATATTCATGTATCCGTTTCCAATCCGCCATTATTGTTTCTTTCGTTTGTCAGACGTGCTTGCTAGGTTAGTATGAGAATAATTTTCTGATAATATTGGATATAAGTTCTCTATTTGGATTTTAAGATTCCTAAATTTGGTGATTAGTTCAGAAAGACGAAATAATTGTGTAGTTTAGTTGGATCGGTAATCCTAAGAAACTAAATAGTGTTAAAGATGTTTTGTGGCAAGACCACGCCGTTATATGTGATTATCTTTTCAGACTAATCAAGATGCAGTTGCACATAAGAGGTCAGTCGACACACCTTCTAGATGTCACTGGGGAAGAATCCATTGGACAGATTAAGGTAATGACATGTAAAATATTGGTTAAAAATCTTATGAATGACAGTTCCTACTTCGATTTTAGGTTAAACATATTGCGTTTTTAATAGAATATTCCACAAGTGCCTTTTGACGTGCTCTACCTGTCATGATTATGAAGTATCTGTATCTATATTACTATAATTTTCTCAATTTATAGTAATACATATAATATATATTGTAATATATAATTAACGATAACATCGTATAAAATGATAGATTAACTGATTGGTTTACTTAAATATGAATAATATAGCGATTTAAATTATAAAAAAATAATTTAAATTGAAGTGAAATTTAATTTAATTTTATCGAAATTGAAATTACCACGATGAACTTTACTGAGCTATTTAACCAACTCGTGATGAACCACGACGCTGTTGTATTCAGTAATACCAGAACTCCCAAAAAGAATAAACAAACGCTCAATATTTCAGGATCAAATCCGTACCCTCGCTGGTATCGGAGCAGAGAATTTAATGCTTTCACTCAATGGAGCGCCTCTTGAGGATGACTTCTTGGTCTCTGAGCTTTCCACAACAGAATTGGATCTCACAGTCCCACTGCTCGGTGGTAAAGTCCATGGTTCCTTGGCTCGTGCTGGTAAGTTCTTTTCTTTCCTATATATAAAGACATTTTATCTCCCATAACTGAAACTGAATATTGACTGATTGAACTCGTATATATAGCTAGGCATGGCTCTAACAGTTTACTTGTGATTAGAAAAATCTGTGTTCCCCAACCTTGAAGACTATTGTATATGATATGATTTGAGTTGTTTTCAAAACAAACCATAGACAAAATTATGTGAGCTGCCAGTTGCATTTCGCTATACCATTTAACATGAATTAAGTTATTTATAACAAAAGAATTTTTTTTATTGATTCATATCATTCTTTAAAACTTATTAATCCTATTCCCGATGAAGACACATCCAAAAACAAAAAAGTCATAAAACATCAATTTCAACGAATTACGTTATTTTCAAAACAAATCATAGACAGCTTTATGTGAGCTGTCAGTTTGTCATTTATAACAAGAGAATTTATTTCATTGATGAATATCATATTTTAATAGCCTATAGCCTGTTCTTGATGAAGACAAATCCAAAAACATCAATCGGTCCAGCCCTTCTTGAGTTATAAGTGGTGTAACTCACACTAATTTCTTTTATAGATTTTATCTCTTTGTTGTATATGCAGTTTTTTTTATTTTAAAACATTGAAATAAAAATTACATTACTATGAAGGAATTTTATTTTCTCTTTCTTACAGTCACCACATCTTGAAAGTTTTTATGGAATGTTCTTGAATTTCTTACACAACATTTAAAATTCATCACTTCAATTCCAGGCAAGGTCAAGGGCCAGACCCCCAAAGTAGAGAAACTGCTGAAGAAGAAGAAGAAGAAGACTGGCCGAGCTAAGCGTAGAATCCAATACAACAGGCGGTGAGTGTTGAAATTAACTAATATGCATTACCTAAGGGAACATTGTCTTTGGGCTTTGCCGGCAGATACGTCACAGCTCCAATTCAAATTCAAATTGTTTTTGAACACTGCTTCTATAAATACTCTTAAGCAAATATTTCATTCTATTTACTTGTCAACGTATATCTTTCCACTTTTAACATCAGGCCTTAGAATGAGACAAATTAAATGATGAAGCCTCCTACTGGCGAAGGTTGATTTCACATAGCTTCTCGAAAACATGAAGTACAGCTCTGAGGTGATTGTGCAAGTTTCCTTGTGTCGGTTTGTATCGCTGCTGTAGCAAGTGTTATTTAATATGAAAAACACAATTTTGTGAAATCAGAAGTGTGAACCCCAAACCATCAGGATGGAAGGTTTAAATGTATACCATTGTGCTATCCTCGCCAATACTATTCAAATCTTTACTAGTATACAATTGGCTGAATGATGGATGACTAATGTATTTTTTCCTCATTCACATTAAACTTTACCATTCATTGTTAAAACATTTATTTTGCTTTATTTCAACTTAGAATCATTTTAAGTTTTTTTGTTTACAGTGGGAAAGTTCAGAATTTAGATTTTTTTCCCATAAACTATAATTAAAAAGCTTGACTATTCCATAAATTTAGTGCTGGTCATTATATTAAATCATGAAGTTTTAGATAATTGTTTACTTTTCTAGATTCGTCAATGTTGTCCAGACCTTCGGGCGCCGCCGCGGACCTAACTCCAACTCGTAGATTTATGGTTTGTAAATAATATGCAATTATAACACTTGATTTGCACCCAATGGTTATTTTATTTAGCAACAAAACCTGTAAGCACTAATGAGCCACTTTGGAATCCATTATATCAAAACAATATTTTTATAATACATAGCTTCACAAATAATGTTTTGAGGATCATAAAATATTATGCGCCCTATGAAAAGGTAAAATATTCGTATCAAACTAAGTAATTAGAAAATAAAGCAGCCGTTACAGCCATTGAAAATTGTAGGTATATGATTAGGATTGCAATAAAGTGAGATTAGTAAACAAAAAAGGTATTTATTTGATACAAATTTGTTGTGATGAGGAATACCTCTTAAAATTAATAACTCCTACATTAAAGGTATAGGAAAAATTCGAATTACAAAAATACAAGCAAATTACATCAACCAAAATGGCACTGTGGCGTACACTCTCGCAAATATAATTCAAATAAATCATAGTCAATGCTGTATGGATTTAGGAGTGAAGGGTCAACATAACAAAATCATAGTAACGTTAAGTAAACTTTTCGAATCAAGTGCGAGAATTATCGAGGCGATGATAATTATCGATTATCAAAATTAATTACCATTAAGCCCTGAAATAATTTTGTTACAAAGACAGGTAAATTAAAGTAACTAGGAATTACTGGGCGGAATTATTCTGAGAGATTTTTGATTGAGTATACTTTACATCAATACACATTGTTGTATATATACAAGTGTTGTAGACATACAAGTGTTGCATTGTAATCAAAAGCGAATCAAATGACTATGATTTGTAATTAACAAACATAACCTAGTCCACAGCCACAGTCGTAGTATTTAATCTTAGATATTATGTTATAAATCTACACTACATAAACGTAAAATTAAAGTACATTAGATATTTGGAACTTTTCTCCTTAGTAATGATTAGGCATAACGTTATATAAGTGTGTAAAATTAAATTATAACAAAACAAAAATTTTGTTTACACATTTTGTACGTATATAGACAAGTATCACTTCATTCTAAGGCACAAACAACGTAACAGTGAATAACATTTATTCCAAATTCGTTCATTATATTATTAGAATAACATTATTTATCCGTATGATTCCATGATATGTGATATCTTAAAATATTATCAAATTAGTTTTACATGGACAAGGTAAGGGTACAAAAGAATAACTTTGTAAGTATATGGTCAAAATTGTTATTGAATGTAACCTCACAAGCAACAAGCAATGCTTGACTTAGAATTAAATAATGTGGAGATTCTGAGTATATTTATTTTGCCACTATAAATTTGTAAGTAATGACTATCAGTACTGGACCATTAGCTTTCTTGAATCGCAGCCTCGCTGTTCTAAATTTTTCGGTACACAGATTCTGATGTAAAATCTGTCAGACTTGTTTTTTTGTTGAATTTTTTCAGTATCAATATCTCTCTTATGGTCTTTGTACTGTATCCATTAAACTTGTCCAATTAAATGCAATACCTATACCCCCCAACCAAACTGATTCTATTTGGGAACAATACATCTAAAATTTCCATTTAGTCATCGCATATTGCGGGGAATGTTAGCTAATGAGGGTCGTCAATTTTAAAAGTAACATGTTCGAAGAGCAGTAAAACGAGGAGTAAATTTAAATTTAAGGAAATAAATATGTTGTGAGAAAATTTTTGGTACCAAACAGTTACTCTACTGGGTTTCTCAAAGAATTTGATATTTATGTACAAATTTTAATAAGGATACTTTGTAAATTAAAAATTCCATATTAAAGTTTTATTAGCAAAGAACCACTAAGTGAATTTATTCCCATTATTTCATGATCTCTAATACCGCAGCGACATGCATAGCGACTCAAAAGCTTACCAACACACGTTTCTTATTACTTACACTCGACAAAACATAAGTACAAATATTGTTCATTCTTAATATTGGCAGTTTTATATTACAATCGACTTTATAAATATATCTTTAATCGATATGAAATCCACAGTCTATTTTGTACATACATTGTAAAGTTCACATAAGGCACTTCAGATCTGGTGATCTTAATTTCATACTTACTACATTTCCACAATAAGTATTAGTAACAATTAAATAAAGTTAAAATTAAAATTAGGTAAGTAAACATGGAACTATCAATAAACAGTGCGGCGTACTAAATTTACTTGTCATATTATAATTATTAAACTTCATTAAATTGACACTTAAAACACTGCAACAGCTGTTTACATATACTTTAGGCCAATAGCGTTTTTGGGTTGCTACCTCCACGTCACAGAACAGAGATGGCAAGTAACAAGAACACGACATATTGTTACTAGGATTACAGAATAATGTAGAAACTTTCATTTATATACAAGTTAATTTAGTCATCAAGTATTAAACTCTGTCCAACTTCTTTGTGTTCACGTTCTGCAAACATAGCAACTCTGGAGGCACTGACGCGCTGGCGAATGTTGCCACTGTTCAAATTTCTTGTCATTGTTTACGAATTGTTCACGCTTTCTGTGAATCAGACAACTTGTTCCGTGACTTCTCCCACCGGCTGATGTAGTCGACAGGATAACACATGACAGCCGAAAACAAGAGGAACGCGCCGGATAGGTAGAATGATAACTCGTAGTTTTGCGTTGAGTCGTATAGGGCACCTGAAACGATCATTTTACAATTAACGCATCGAATAGTGTAACTGTGTAAACCGTGTAACCGAGAAGGGTTCTCGGTTCTGGTTTCCGGGTAGAAAGTCTTACACGAACTACATTCAGACATCGACCGCGGATCGCCGTTAGGAAAATTGGGTAAATAGTAGAACTACGAAGTGCTCAATAATTCCCAACATCTTTAGTTTTCGATCGTTGTAAATAAAGAATAGGTAAATAAAATTACTATTTGTGTATATTGAATATTTTTTAAAGACTATTATTTATAAATAACCTCACTATTCCTTTCACTACTTGAGACATGAACAATGAACATGGTATAAAAACTTCTGGAAATGTAACTTTGTTTCACCTTAAATTAAACTATATCCATAGTAAATATCAATAAACCAATACAGCTGCTTTGACGTAAAAACATAAAATCTATAAAAATAGAATCATTTTTGTATGGTCTCTCGCGATAGATTTAAGATCCTCAATACATGTATTAAAATAATAATAACCTTCAATGTCACCAAAGGTGTATTTTGTAATAAAACGTAAATGTTGCCGTGAACGCACAGCTGTGGTCATTTACATACATTTATAAACCACAGCTCTACATTTATTACCTCGTCAATTACCTACACAACAAAATATATACGGTACGCATCTATAGTTCGTGCTGTTCAAATAGTTCAGAATGATTAGATTAATCGTCGTAGAATAATCATTCAGAGAATCAGAATAACTCATGTCTTACCAATAAATTGATGTAACATTTTATTTTATTCAGCTATCTAATAAAATAAAATGTTAAGTTTGGTACCTATCCGTCCTGACGGCTATTTTAGTTCTTATATTTATACCTATATGTCCTTAGTTTACGTCCCACTATGCTGGAATCTGAATTTGTGTGTGTGTGTGTACTCGTACCTATATTCAATCTTTAGAATACTCTCTACTTATAATACTCTATTTATTTTCTCTTCCAATACACTTACCAGCAATCGGGGCGCTTAGTAACGCTCCAAAGCCCTGGAAGAGAAGGAATAAACCGAAGCTATTGGTCAACTGCTCCAGCCCGATGTACTCCACCACCAGGATCGAACGCAGAGACGCGAAGCAAGCTGAAAAATATTTATCCATATTCATGTGGAAATTAACATACAAGAACGCTTTACTAGGCAAAGACAGGATAATGATGAAATCAACAATGAAAACAGCTTTTTTTATATAAAATTTCAACTTTGAAACGATGATTTTCGTGAGATTACGAACCGTTGCTGCAGTTGACAATGAAAGTTTTAAATAATGGTGAACGGGACATTATCGAAATATTTTACAAACTTACCAACAGAAAGTCCAAATATAGCGGTATATCCGAATTGATAAACCTTGCTGTAGTAAAGTCCGCTCATCATTGTCGCAATGCCGCCGGCAGACAGTGCGATATTGTTAAGCCACAGCGGAGACATCTTTGGCATGGATGACACGAGACCGCAAGCAATACGACCTATAATATTAGATATTCCAATAGCGGACACCAATAGCACACTGGTAGATTCATCTATGCCGTGTTCCTCCGCCCTTTTTGACAAATACGTGTAGGGTACAAAGAACCCTAGCATAGTGAAGAATCCGCTCAAAGCCAGGATGTTGAACGTCGGTGATCGGAATAGGCTCACATCTAACATAGTAGCCAATGCACGTTTAACGGCTTCGGGACATATTTTGCATTTTCCAGAGGTCTCTTCCTGAGCGTCTTCCTGGGTGGGGACGTGTGTAACCGCCATGTGATATCTGAGAGAAGTTCTGGAGGTGTATTGCGGCAACCTAGCCAGGCTTCCGCCGAAGAAGATATCGTCTCTGTACAACGGTCTCGCCACCAGGTCGACGTGGGACCGGCGCGGCCTTGCTTCTCTCGATACGACTTTGACGGATGAAGCAATGAGAGGTTCCGCGTTATCCACGTTGCTGTTGGAATCTTCCTGTTCATCTTTTTCCGCAACCGGCACGGCGATGAAAAGTGGCTTGTTCCCGAGATGGTTTTTCAATGTTCCAGCCGTAGCGGAGGAACGCCTGTTAAGATTGATTCCTTGGAAAACTTCTTCGGCGGTTGGGTATCTGGTATTGTTCGCTACCCCCATCCAAGTGTGCGGGCTGACTTTGTTTGTGAATCTCATTTCCGATGCCATTGAGATTCCAGAGTCAAGTTTATTGTGCAGTTTTAGCATGGAATTCAATTTTTCCACGGCTTCTTCGTGCCGACGAGAAGTGTCTTCCGCGCTCTCATAATTCATAGACACTCTAACGGGCCGTATCGGCCGGAACATCGCTCCAAATAACAGACACAAAATAATCATACCTGAAATAATTTACTCCCATTAATATACAAAAGTAGTTAAGTATTTTCAGAATAATGTTATCATAAAATCATAATAACATAATATAAATATATTGTATAATGCTTTAAGTAAGTAGTAAGAAGTTGCGTACGGATATCATAATATCCGCGCACATTCATATATATATTCTGAATTTTATACTTTTAGTTTATAAGTTATCTCTACATGATATGAGAACAGAATTACAAGCATGGTACCCCCACGTGTGTCTTAAACAAAGTTTAAGATGCAAATAATGCTCTATGAACTCTATTGTTTTATTTAGGTTAGGTGTCATAATTAGGCGTTTTGGCGGGAATGATTTACGTACCTGCATGAATGAGAGTTGTATATCTCCAACCATAACTTTCAATGAGTCTTCTGGTTAGCGGCGCGACCACCAGCGTTCCGACCCCAGAGCCACATAAAGCCAATCCAGTAGCCAGTGCACGCCACCTCTCAAAGTAGAACCCGACGGTCAATACCGCTGACGTGTATATCATGCAGAATCCGATTCCTGCCGTAACAATACCTCTCTTTAGTATACAAAATGCATATAGGTATAGTAGATACAGCACAATTGTACATTGTATTCTAATATCTAATAATCACCTACACATATATCTATCTATAGGTAGCTGTTAGATGCAATTTATCGAAGTAAAAATAAATGTTTTAGTACAAACACAAAGCAGTAGCAAGTAGCAAATACAGTCAGGTTAATATAATAAATATGACATTTATTTATGAAAAGTATTCAAATATGAAAGAAAATACATAACTATCTATTTAAGAAATTCGACATAAATAAAGTTAAGGTTAAATATTTTGTTTAAATGTAAAATCAATGACATGCACAACAGATGAGATTTTCGATAAAATTTAGTATCTAATAAGTTTTATATCTATACGAACCTCCAACAATTCCATAAACAAAATAAAGATATTCGACACTGGTGGCGAAATAAGATAGTCCAAACGCGACACTTGATATAATACTGCCCAGGATAGTGACTACACGGAAACCGTACCTGTGAAAAGAATGATAATAAAAATAATACCTTGCGACAAATCGCACACTTCTCTTTTATCCGAGACTCAGTAGATCGTGTGCTGTTGTGAGGCAGTAAATAAACAGATAATATATAAAGTTCTAATCTAAACATTATATAAGTAATTTTAAATTCAGACACAGAACAAAAACTCATGCTCGTCGCACATATATTTCTCCAATTAGATATTACTTGTTCAATGCGTATACAATACGCTAAATGCATTCACGACATTCACGATAGAGAATATTTTCATATGTAAACATAATATGTATGTAATATAGAAAAAACGGACGAAACTAACTTTTTCCAAGGAACAGACAGCATTCGACCTGAGCTGTTTATAATATTTTATATCGTTATCTTTCTTTGCAGCATTTATGCAAATATTGATCTCCATAATATGTAGGGACGTATGTACTCGTTTACGTCCTCAATAAGTAACAACTTAGTCTTATGTGATTGTAAATTACAATAATATTAATACTAATTTACTGCATATAATGCGGGCGATGTTGTTATTACATATATCCAGTGCTATTAGTACTTAATATTAATTAATATACAGATAACAATTCACTTTACGTTTACCTCTCATAAAATACTATATAATACGAGAGTTACGTTTAAAATTTAAAATTTAAAATGCACAATTTGATATCAACGACATAAATAATACTTACTTGTTCGCCAAGGCTGACACGAAAGGCCCGGCCAAAAGGTAGAACCCAGCTAACAAGGAGGACACTGGCGCCACTTGTCCCTTGGTGGCCTGGTGGACAGAACAGGAAGTTAGTAAACATGCTTTTCATACTTTTCGTGATTATTACGTCAAGTATTAAGACGAGGCAAAAGGTAACAATGCACATCGCAGAGCTTTCCCAATTAATACAAGTAGTAGGTACACTGTTTGTTCTTGTTTTATTTATCTACTGCCGCAAACGACCCCGTGAATTTCCGTAAAGTAATTGTTATACCTACATTTACTGAGAATATAAGACAAATAAGAAGAAGAATTCTCATACAGGTGAGAAAGTGAACCTCTTATGTACTTCTAAAAAATCCTAATAACAAAACATAAAATAACATTGTAAAAAAAAGACTAAAAAGTGATGCCCTTAATTTGATTCATAGTAATAGTCTACTTTTCATATGAAATGCTTTACTAATATCTTATAGTACCTAATAATATGAGTCTCCTATATCACGAATAATTAAAGCAATTAATCGATAATATAAATAAAACGGATAAGATAAGTATCAAGATAAAAAGTGGTCGGCGTGGAAGTGACACTTCCCAGAAACAAACGTTTCCGTTCTGAGACTTCCCATGTGACCCAGTAGCCTTGTTAAGTGACAGTGATACGGAGCTGCGAGCATGGCCGTTCTGCGCGTGTCGCATTCTACAAATCAAATTAGAATGACATTCAATATATGTTTCAATATCGATAGCGTTTTATCCATTACCAGTTGGTGCTTGCGGCGTCGCTTGCGCTCCCATGCGATTGACAAATTTTCCGTCTATAAAATAATCCATAACCTGACGCCAATGACTAGTAACAACATGTTAAATATCGTCAAAAACTTCAGGTAAATTGTTGAGTGATCAATGAACATACGAGTATAATGAGACAAATACTCCAAAATCCATCGATTTATTACACGTCTAAATGTGTCTATCTATATAAATGGTACATTATCGGATTGTTTCCAGTTAGACGATCACAGAAGCACCTTTTCAGTGTTGACCTGAAGATGTACTATTACCACATGTATCATCATCACTCAGCAATGGAAGAGCTACTGTTCCATAGTAACCAAAATATTTTTTTTTATAATGTTTAATAAATGATCTCGCTTGTTACGATTTAAAACGAAATTATACACAAGTTAATAAATCAATTAAATCCGCAACCTCAGTTTAGAATGAGTACTGTTGAAGTCCCATCCACATCAATTAGACTTGTGGCGATCCTCCACGATTCATTTTTACCGCGCGCGTGTACATTGTGAAATGAACTTCCATTTAAGGTATTCCCAAAGCGCTACGCTCTCCTTCAAAACTGTCAACGCATTGGCAACTACTCTAGTAATTAATATGTTCATGGAGGACACAGACTAGTTCTCATAAGATGACCCGTTTGCCTGTTTGCTAATTCAAACGTTTAAAAAAAACAAGCGAACTTGAAGCCTGCTGAATGATCTTTACGACGCAAAAACGTTTATCAAACTCAGATAGCATTCTTGACGTCTCAATCAGAACGTCACATGTCTTAGGCTTAGTCTGTTCCAGATTATTTTGACAATGTTTACACGATTTGCAATACGAAAGAAGTTGGGAGGCCCGGCCCATGCGGCGCCTGTCACCGATGTTAACGGAAGCGTGCGACGTTCACGGCTGGCTGCCTCTGAATTGGACACGTTTGTGTTTGTGGCTAATTTATTCTGCAAAAACAGACTGCCTATGACTCCTTATACATAGACAAACTGATAATAATTATCGTTGGAACAATTTCGCACACGGATATCCGAATCCAAATTAGGCGATTCAATACCTGTGTATTGGTAACCGGACAGCTGATAAACATGCCTGTACAGACTACAATATAATACTTATATAGATATCTTCTTACATTCATATATAAAACAAAAAAAAATACTCATCACACAGATGTTCCTGGTCTTTTAACAGTCAGGGTCTCTAGTCACTAAAACCATGATGCTAGTTACGGTAACACAGATAGTCTTAATCCGACCCTCGAAGCCTTATTTCGCAATAGTTATCATGTTATTCCTACATCGAGTGGTATAATTTTTATAAACGTGTATTCATTATCATAATGATCATATCGTTACCATAAGCTTCAGTTTTATGTCTTACAAGCATAAGCTGTCCGGTATGCACCAAGTCGCTAAGGGTTTCTATATTTGTACGTCTACAATACTATGCTCCACAAGTGCTCACGTTGTAACTGGTTACGTAGACGCCTGTACCGTAATACCTAGCTTCCAATGTCTAGACGCATTTTACTTACGCCCCTCTTTAGTAAAAGGTCATAAAGATCTAAGAACTTTGTTTGATTTCCACACATAATACAACCCAGTAAAGATTAATTTTGCCTAAACAAGTACTCGCATTTTTACCTCCACGTATAGCATTGTACTTAAGTCAGCTTGGTTGTTCCTATTTACTTTGGCCATGATGCATGCGCTGTCTTCTTGTTAGGTCATTCGCTGACTATTGACGTAACGGGATTTAAACTAGTACCTATACATATGTACATTGTTAGATTAAGTACCGCATTTTAAGTGGTCCCTTAGCAAAGCATTAGTATTCTAAGTTGAGCATCTTGGCCAGTCTATTGTGTTTGCAATTGCTTTAAAGGTCAAAGAGAAATACACTACTAATGAAGATTGATAAAAATCATGTTCATCAGTTTGGAGAATTCGATATAAATAGTAATAATGATATAAAAATAAACATCGTGGACTTATAAATGCTTAAGTATACGTTACTAAAGCTTTTCATATCTTAAAGACAGCTTTCAACTTATCTCTGGCAGGATTGTGCTATAAACGCGCAACAATTATTTTTTTCGATTAACTCCACGTTTTCCCGCGTCAAAGTCTATCCCTTGTTATTTTACAGTGCAATTGTTTGTTTACAGTTTTTTGCGACACGTGCTTCAAATAGAGGTGTGTGTGTGTGTGTGGTTATTAATAAAGTAGAGACTATCGTTGAAGGTCTTTAAACATTGTTTATTGGTTCGTGCGATTCCATTCATGACTACAAGCGTATTTATAAATAAAATGCTATGCAAAATAAAATTACTTACTACTATATTGTCAAAGCTACACATACATATATTTTGCAACGTTGTTTTTATATATTTTGACTGTACTTTGGCGGAACATGTAAATACGAACCTACATATGACATAGTACCGGGCACTGCCCACTGTTATCTTTGGAAACATTTAGTTTCCAAAGATAACGTTTATGCATATAACCCGCCTGAGACTGTGTTGTATATAAACTTTTTATATCAAACTATATTATACAAGTACAATCGCTTCTGTCAAATCCAGCGTCTTAATATACTTCTGCCTCGCAGTAGTCAGCGCATCAACTATTGGACGCAGTTACAATTGTAATTCCCTTTTTATTGCTGTTAATTTATTGATACAAATCGTATTGTTTCCGAATACCTCTAAAAAAATGAATGAAAAAAAAACCTGAAGTCTCATTTCAGCTAAGGGATTATTGTAAACTGTAAGTCCATTTATAAAAAGATATTTAGCAAAGTAAACCAGATTAGAAGTACAGTTTTTCATTTAATTCGTAGAAAAATCTCATGAAGTGTTACGAAATATGTTGATAGTTCCCAGAACATATAAATGGGTTCGAAACTGCTCGGATTGCGAAATAGAATGCCAGTAGGTTTTGTTTCGTTTATTTTTTGTTTACATTTTGGCAAAATGCCAATAGTTGCGCATCGTGAACGAACAACTGTGTTTATTTTTATCGCGACATGTTTTATCTAGCATTTGAGAGGTCTTCGCACACAAGAAATATGATAAATGCAACAAATTGCATATTGAGAGTGCATTAACTTATTTTAAGTTATCATCGTGTTGATATGGTTTTTATATTTACTATATACAACACTGTTTCTATATTGGGCGCAAAAATTTAAAATATCTGATAAAAAGAAAAAAAATAATGCAAATGCCCTGTCAGAGTAAAACGGCTTGACCGATTTCGACGGCACTTTCACTGGCAGATAGCTGATGTCACGAGGAGTAACTGGACACTACTGTTATCGATAATATGTTACGTTATGAAATATATCTAAAAACTACCGTTTTTAGATATACCTACCTATCATGCGGATGAATCTGATTGATTGATGATTACAATTATCATTCTTTTTAAGGTCTATTCGTTTCGATACGCAACGATACAAATCGAAAATGCAATAATGGCGTCTCGAGATCGACACCGTACGTTGACCCCACATGGAATGTGCACTCTACGCACTTCCACTTTGTGAGTAAAACGTATACACGGAACTTTTCGGACATTTGAACGGATACGACAATCAAATACATATGAACACTTAGAATAACAATTCAACTACGTAATTTCAGTCATCAACTGAAGCACCGGCTCGCACTGTAAACTTGTTGATAACACCGTTGTGCAAATAATTACATATGTAGTTTAAATTCTTTCAACGTCGGTGCAGTCAAATAAATGTAAGCTTTACTCATACAGTTGTTTTATCTGTGACAATATTGTTTATCACAGCCTAAATTATACCTACTCAGAGGCAGAGATTTTACAATGGCATGTATATATCTATTCGTAGCTTACCTATTTCATATTGGCATATCAGCAATATATTACTTTATTAGATAATCATGGGCAGAGCGCCCAAGATTCGCTTGCAGTAGAGTTATTGTTACAACTATTTCTGCCGCAGTTTTTACAACAGGGTTTTTGCATCGCAGTATTTTGGTCTGACGGGTATAATCTAATAGAAGCCAATAAACCAAGTCGCTTTATATCGGCAGCTTCCAAGATGGCAATCCATCTGAATATAACGGAGTCCAACACGGAATAATAATTATATGTCGCATTTAACATCACGTTATCTTCATTTATTTTTAAACGTATTTATTTTTATTACGTCTACACATAATATAGAAAAACGTAAAATTTAATATATTGCGATAATGTTCTTTTAATAACATTAATACCATAAGCATAAATTATGTGTTATTAAAGAATATTTTTATTACCTAACATATCGTTTTTTACGTGAAAAGTAGATACCTACCTACGTCACTTCCCAGATATGTGCTGTATAATATTTTCATCCTTAATTTCGTGTCTGCAAGCAATTCGCAAACGAGTTTTTCTTTATACAACATTTAAATTGATTTACATATAATATACAATGGAATATTCCGACGATCGAAACGTCGAGCAGAAGCCAAAACAAGTTACGAGTTATCAGTTGACATTGGGAGGGTGTTCCATTTTGTAGTACTTAGTAAATGTTACAGTGCACCCACACGTGTATACGAATTATTGATTTGATTTGCTTTGAATTCATGTTACCCGCGGAAACCGCAACTTGTGATTTGACATTCATTTAAACATACATATGTAGCAAACACTAATTCCATTTAAAAGTCTGTTGTAACTGTTGCCATTGTTCAAAAGTAAATGCAGTGAGGGCTGCAATTGATGAGTCATTTCCACACGGGGTTTAACTGCCTACAGTAATTAATAAAAATAATAAAAGCAACGCCGTGACAGGGTCGATTTATGCGTAGATGGCCGGAGGGTGTAAAATAAAAAGTATTGAATAAAAATGTACTAAACAAGTTTTTTATAACAACACTAAGTTAAACATTGTTAATATAAACTACCCTAAGAGCACATAGACGCAATACAATAGGGCGAATGTGGAATAATTGTAGACAGACAAGGTCCGACACTTAATTATCGTGTCTGAGCAGGCTTCTATGACGTCAAATGACTTTGACGCAGAGAAATGATTAAATAAAGCACTGGAATGTCATGAGGCATTTCGGATATTATGTGGTTTTTTGGGTATTATATATTTTATCATATAATCCTTCGAACCCAGTATCAAATTATCCTTTACAAGTATGCTGATGAGGTCAATCTTGGTGCGATAACAGTAAAAACCAACGTAAGCAGGTTTACTACGGAAGGCTATGTAAATTGATTAGGTACGTCGAAATACATTAAAAACAAATGAAAGTAAAACACGTAGTCCGCCCGTGTAAAACAATACACTATAAATAAATAGATAGAAGGTTCGAAAGTTCGAAAACTGTTGAATAGCTTGTTCGAAAGCTTATAGGCTTATAGGCCAGATTTAGGTATGTGCTGATTCACGAAAGAAAAACAATTCATTTTAATTTTAAATAATAATAAATAATAACGATATCGATGCTTTGTGAATGTATAAATGAATGAATACTGGTCAGCTTCCCGCGAACGACGGCGTGGAGGCCTTGGCCTTAACATTATGGTAATCGCAGATGGCTGCCAACGGCATCGTTGCGATCAAGTTGTCGTTGAAATTTTATTTTAATGCAATCAACAATTTTATCACATTCAAAAACCATTTTTCATATTCAGCAACCTTAATGGCAGTAAACATCAACATAGGTATATATGGTGCGCTTTCTGTACACGAAGTAACTAAACTTGGTAATGTCTTTGTAGAGAATTTGTATACTAACTACAACATCAAGATAAATAATTTGATATTACGCGTGGGTATTTATATCGCTGCTAAGTTAAAATAGAAAAAAAACTACTTCTGCTAAACATCATTACTTTAAAATTAAAGAAGTACTAAAGTTCATATCGTTATAAAGTTTATAAAGAATGATGTTTTCGTACAATTCCAAAAAGTATTAAGTAGGCAAGCAAGTTGATTCCACTTTTGATACCTATCTGTGTTGATTCTAGTTCGATGTTGGAACAATAAATTACAACTGCGATATTGCCCTTAATTTTACTTACTCGTATATTAATGAGTTCTGTCTTTTTACGATTCTACGTATTATACGATCAGTTGCAGACTTCAACCATTCAATATAGGAACAATAAGCCCGTTAAAATAGTGTAATAAGTCACGTATTGTGAGCGCAGTTCATTCAAAAGTAAACGTAAACGTTGGAATTCAACTGATAATATTTGCATCATTGTGTCACCCGAAAATACAAAACGTCAATTGAATACAGAACTGCCATTCCTCTGTTTATTTACAATGTTAATATATTATTTTAATAAAAATGTAGATAAAGATTAAAAGTACATGTTAAAATGTTATCGTGAAACGAAACGGAGGCACGGTTGTGACGCAAGCCGGCGCGGGCACGCGTGCGAGCGACGCGAGGGTGTGGTCTATGTAGACGTCTAAAAATAGCATGCGTTCGCGGCGGTTGTTTAGCGATCCTTCAATTTAAGTTTCACATTTTTTGTCAGCACTCCGCAAAACAAATGAAATAACTACAAACATTACAAACCCATTTATGCGTCATTGGCTACACTACTTGCCTCTATCTGTGTAGTGAATGTAATATAGATACTTCCTTTTCGTATGAATATATGTGTGAATGTATATCTAAAAAGCAATGTTTACAATGGTTAGATATATAAAATAAATCGCTATCGCTTACTAACCGTGTAACATATCCCTTATAAATGGGAATGAATTATTTCAGTTCAAGGAATACAGGTTTAAACTGATTACATAATTAAATTATCCGACCACGTGGCGCCGGCCGTGTTGCATTACCCAGAAAAGATGTGAACACGCGGTATGCTCTCTACACACTTCTGTGCCATGTGGAAATAGCGCTATTTTTGTTACTGAAACTACTAAGACCATTTAAATATGATTTTCGGCAATGAGTAGATTGATCCCTAAGAAAGGCTTATGAATAATTGATGTACTTGAATTATCGTTCGACATGTTAATTATATGATTTCAAAATGGAATATGATATGACACTTACATTAAACTCTTTTGCAATGGGATCTAGAACCTGACCCCCGGAGAAGATTATACCGTCGACCAGGAAGTTGCACATGAAGGAGGCTGCAACGATTACCCAACCCCATCCTCCGTCCGGCGGAACTGCCTGCGGAAAATTAAAGGTTAATCAACACATGGTATCAGAACACCTGACGAGATGTTATAAAGTATTTAATATTTTCTGAGATAAATCCCTCCCGCTATGAAAGGAAACCCGGTTCAACAGTGGACAAATAAAAAGGGTGGAAAAAAACGTATGTGATATTAAATTACACTTATTTTCGATTCTATAAGATTGTTGTTTCTTTTAAAATTTAATTTAATTTATAATAAAATCACTACACAATTTAATGTTACAAAGTTAAGTGTTGAATGAGATTTACTCAAGAAATAAAGTTTCTTAACTGATAACTGGGATAATTAATAACTACAATTCATAAGAATTGCTGTTAAAAATATTGCGTTCAAAGCTATATTATCACCGTTTAATTTCATATAATTGCAGTTCGAGTAATAACTTAAATACTGTTCTTAACTGTAATTGTTTTATAAATTAAGGACTATTTGACAGCTATAATAGAAGTGAAATTAACAATTTTCATTAGATATATAGCCCGTAATGATTACATAGTATTATATAGATACATCTAAGGAGAATATTGAAACCTAAAGATACTACATGTACCAGTAAGAGAAAAATCTAAGTGTAAATTGTTAATTATCTTAAGATCTAGTAAGAGGTCAATGAAAAGTGTTAAAACGAAAAGTGGTACTTTACGCAATCTTCGAACTTCACATTCACATCGCCCCCGCCGCTGAGGGAATTTGTAGATAAAACCACAAAGTCTGACAAAGTCATGCAGAATTGTAAGATATATACGTTCAACATATACATACGTATATATTGGCAAGTTTCTCTCTATTTACATCGATTGCATAATGCTCTCATAATTCTTCAGCCTTGACACCGTAGCTTGACACATTTGATATTTGAATCATCACAGATAACTCCTAACAAATATTGCCCTCTATTTTAATTACGATATCTGCACACGCGAACTAGTTTGTTTGGGATAAGAATAATCTACACTAATATTCTAAAGAGGAAAACTTTGTTTGTATGTTTGTTTGTAACGAATAGGCTCAAAAACTACTGGACCGATTTAAAAAACTCTTTCACCATTCGAAAGCTACATTAACCACGAGTAACATAGGCTATATTTTATTTTGAATTTTTACGAATTTCTACCTCCAAAGGGAATTGCGGCGACGGGGGCGGGAGGAAATCGCGGACAAAAGCTAGTATTAAATAATTTCGTATCACAAAATCAAATTGTTTTTAACGTAAACAAAATACTTTATACTTATTGACGCTGTTATAAAACTGCTCATGTAAATCATATATATGAAACTGCACTTTTTATAATAACCAAGGACACTTAACTAAGCTATAAAAGAAAGTAAGCTTCTTGACCTTGTACTGTGAAGGCTATTTTACTGCCATACGTGACATCCGATATGTTAGTGACAACATCGCATTTAAACAATTAATCAACTGTTATAAGGTTTATCTATCGACTTGGTATTAATCGCCTCCTCCCCTTTTAACAAATCGTATTAATAAAAAAGATAGCATTAAAACTATGTACTTAGTAAGAAACTTTTAATTAAGTTCAATAAGATCATTATATAATGCTTTTGTTTTATAAAAAAATATTACATTAAGTATGTATCATGGGTCCAATTTACACACATGCGATTATACGACACAAAACTTCCTGGCAATGCATTTTTTCCTCACTATGTGACACCTTTTAAAAAGGCACGTAATGATATGTTTCCAAAATCAGGAAAGTCGCACATAACGCATGTGCTATAAACGCTGCTACTCCGTGAACAATATTCTTCCCATTCCCAAGTCTCCGGTTTTTAGTCACAATAATAAAATCACGACTGTCATAGCTACTTCTACTGATGCCACAATGATTGTTGCACATACACAGGCACTTATTAATTTCTCTGTTATTTTTCGGAGCATTAAATTTATTTTCTGCTTCTTTTCTTTTAGAGTCCTTGCATACATTTTTATTATCCAGTACAGAATGTTGTATGTAGCAGTTATTGATTGGTTTTCTATCTTTTCCTTTGTATGCTTGACTGAGAGTGTGAGGTTAGTCATCATGACAAGAACCCGATGGTTTTAAAGTATTGCATGTACATGTTCCTACACATATTGATCTCGTCTCTACTTTAGGCCACCATTGAAACTTGCACTCGACGCTTTCGAAAGTATATATAACAGAGTAGATATGCCAGCTGATGATCAAAACGATTACTGTATTAATGCAGGTTGAACGAAAGGTCATATCCGTTGATCGTTTGAAGGAGGCATTGCGTCTCTTGTATTTATTTTTGTAAATTTCATATGCAAATTGGCTGTGTTACAAGATTTGAGTGAAGTTTTACGTACTGTCAATTTAACTTCATAAAATAACGTAATGTCGCCATGTACGCAGTGAATTCTCATTTTAAAATTAACTTTTTATTAAATTTGTCGACTTAATCGAAGGGTGTGCATTTCATTTCATTCAGCTCTTTGAAAGATGGATTATTCACACTATTTTTAAAATTGACAAACTATGCATTCTTATTGATTTTACTGATTCATTGGACGCAATTAGTTATTATTTAAAACGTAGCGTTGTATTTTATTTCATTAATAAAATGTCATGTGGCGTAAAGGTTAACTCCATATTATTCATATCCACATAAAAACATTAGATGATTGACCGTACCAAAGCTGCTTCCGGTTCACAGTCGTCGGAGGAGTCGCTGCGATCCAGTCCATTGTCATCAGACGACGGGGTGTCGAATGGACGCTCGTCCGTGGCTACTCTCTGAACCATGCCGAGATCTGCAAAATTAATGGATAATTTACAAACATATACAGAAACATCACTGATAAACAATCAGAATTAATTGAGAAAACATTTACATATAAAACAGTAAAGAAGACAGGTTTCATTCTCAAAATTCGTAATTTAAAAAAAAATGTTTACGTAAACTGATTTTACAAAATACGTTTTCCGATTTCACTAAAATATCATCGTAAAATCTGGTCTACGTAGCATAAATTATTTCGTTACTTATGGAATGATAAAACAAGGTTTAGTTTAATAGAAGATAATGACATGTGTATACCAATTTCGAGTAGGTATAGAATAAGGACATATAAAAAAAATATATATTTCGACGCAGAACGTAAAACCGAGTTTTCAGCTGAACAAATAAATACAAAGACCACAATGTTATCGTTAAGATATGACGCAATTTAATGTTTTGCTATATATTTTTTCACAATTAATTACATTTCGGAAGGAGAACGTAAGTGCTTGGAACTGGATTCTTGTAATGACTCGTTCAAATCTCCTTCGAGTATTTTAATAACAATTACTGAAGTAAATATTGGAACGGACCATAAAAAAGTACGTACCCAGTTAACAATCACTTCCTAGCTAAGTTTAAATGAATACATTCTGTTTCTCAATTTCATAACTAACATATTACGTATTGTGATATGAATAGTCTACTTATGGTCGAAGATCTTACAGCGATACGTACCTGTCATTTCAATGAATGTAATATTATGACGTAAATGCAAAGAGACATACAAAATTATCATAAAATTGAGACATAACAATGTTGACACTCTTTTAATATTATCATATTCGATGTCTATGATGTTATGTAAAAATAAGATACACCGATAATGATATTAGGTACTACTGGCAAATAGTACTATAGTTAACTTGTCTTTTAGGTTATGCTGTAAGTAAAAAAATACTTTTTGTTTTTTTTTTAAATAGCCCCAAAACGTTCATTTAGTTTTTTATGACTACATACCATATATTTTAGGTAGATTTTGTAGCCAGATAATATAAAATATTCATGGAAAATTCTATAAATCCTACAGACCTGTTGATTTAAATCGATTAAAAATTACAAGTCCTTGTACTTCTATAACAATGAATGAATAACTGTGGAATTAGTTACATATAAATTGCAAATATAAATTGTGCAAGTGGCAAACTACGTAGATCTAATTAAAATAAGCCACCTTTATCTTGGCAACCTTTAAATATCGGCGCCCGGCTTTAGTGCGATACGAGAATATTACATACGTACACACACACTCATGTAATATGTATGTTTCTCGTATATGTAAGTTAAGTTGTATACTAAACTTCCTGTAAAAAAAAACAATATCAGGCCTTAATGTGAAAGTTAAGTAATTGATTTGCAACTGACGAAGTCAAGTACAATGCCTCCAAACTCTATTTTATGTAAATGTCGACGCTGAGTTGATTGGATAACATTTTAATGAGATACATAAATATAAAAAAAATCCTTTATAAAGTAACATGACATTTAGTTAATTGAATATACCTAAATATACATATATGTATTAGTTCTTTGAGCGAAGCTATTCTGAAAAACTTTCAAAATGGTCTGGTAAAGTATTGTATAAATTGAATAAAAATATTACATTATTCCTAATAGGCGTAAACCGAGCATTTTAATACAATTTCGCTGCAGAATCGGAGTCAATAATGTAGGACGAACAGTTTAAATTTTCCGCACAACACCTAACGGAAAACTCCACTTTAGCTCAATCTAATTAAGATTGGAAACTAACAACAGAAGTCGCATTATTTGGATCGGTGATCGTGTGACCCGGGTGTAATTATGTGCGACTCTGCACGCCTGTTAAGTCATGACATAAACATTATATACCGAGATAACGACTTTTGTAGGACAGCGACTCTATACATTATACATATTACATATGTGAGATTGAACAATAAATTCATATAAACTACAGCAAATAACTCATTTTACTTATTTAAAGTAAAAAATAATATTTCTATTTATTGGTTAATTATAATAAATAAATTACTTACTGTTTTACTTAGCTTTTTTTTACTTAGTACTCATAACGCAAATAACATGACGCGTGCAATAACTTGTAACGCCAAAGAATTAATAACGTAATATGTAAATAAGTAAATATTATTCTCGTAATTTTCGTAGCAGTTATAAACATTGTAGCTATCAATAAAGTTGTTATTCTGAAGATCCTATGGATATTAACGGAGATGAAAAAGTAGAATGTTAATAATCTTCATCTAAAGCTCTACTCGTTCATCGTTTTAAAATTTAGATTAATTATTATATTAAATTAATTATTATTATATTAAGAGAATATTAAATGGAGATTAGCACTACTAGCTGTTACCCGCGACTTAGCTTGTTCAAAAGAATTAATTTTGTTTACACGTCATACACTTGTTACATCACTGCGTCTATAACGCCAATATACCGTTTAATTTATTTAAACGTGTTTACTCATAGAAATGGAACATTTTTTCACGAAATAGCCTATATTACTGTCCAGACTTTTAGCTATCTTCATACCAAAGATCACCTCGATCCGTTGTTCCGTTTTGACGTTAAAGACGAACAAACAAAATCATGTTCGCATTTAAAATAAGCATGGATAATTCTAGCTTTCTTTTACATTTTTGCTGCATCACTAAACGATATAAGCTCAGTGAGGTTGTATCAAATATTTCTATAAAGTCAAGTGTCCAATTACTAGCTTTCACGATTGTTTTGTAGTGTTGGAGAGATAACAAATTCGATAACGGTCGGTTAGCGTTGGACCGTTATCAAACACAAAGCACTGTGATACTGAGAACAATTTGTTAAAAAAAAAAATTTATTATCTTTCAACCAATATTTCACAGTCCACAATACCCTATTGAGGCTGCGTATTACCATGGTCCACGGTTTCGTCCAGGTTTATTTACACCAAACAATGATTGGAAATCTTATTCCAGTCATACAAATATTTATCAAAATATATGCACACAAAATTCCAGTAATCAATCCCTTTATTGCTTAAGTGAAATGCCAAATTATATCTCTATCGTGGATTTGATTTGATCCTACAATATAATATCAAGATATATTTGTTACTTAAGTATACCTAATAAAAATACTACAGAGCGTCTTGCTTTATCATGAAACGGTTGAAGTTCAAAAAGAAAAAAACAAAAATGTAGTATTATTTACGAAGTTTCGTATTAATTTCGCTTAAGAACAAAAGTCATTACCCGCATTCAACGTCATAACAAGCAAATAACAGATATGTATAATTACGTATAATGAGGACTTTATGAAATAATATGATGTTTGTGTTTGCGTGGGGTTGTTTACAATGAACGAGAGGGAGCGAGTACATTACATGAAACAAGCGACAGCGAAATTTCGAATTGTCTTTTAAATATCAATTTTTATGTTAAAGGTTTAATTTTTGTTATTACTAAGAAGCGTTTTCAAACGGCGTTGCTCACGCGTGAATTTTCAAAAATCGATAAATTTAATTATTTTATTTACTATCCAAAGGCGGGAACTTCAAATTTCAGTATGTAACTTCTAAGCCGACGAATTTTCATACAATTTTTCTACGTTTAATTTACCCCCTTAGGAGTTGTATATCCAAAATTCCTTACGCTCACATAGGCTAATAAACTATCTGTAAAATTTAGGAAATCTTGGTTCACTGGTTTCGGCTTCGCGTTGATCTCTGGGTCAGTCAGTCAGTCAATGACCTTCCCGTTTTATATGTAAAGATATATGGGTAGTAAAGCGCTTGGCCGCGATCCAGCCTCATGGAAAACAGAATGATAGATAAGATTAGCTGAATTTTTTAAATACATTTTTATATGATCGATCAAATTGAAAACACAAACAAATAATAAGATAATAACAAAAAATCATGATAATTTGAAAATCAGCCAAAAAGATTCCTCATGCATGTCATATACCTACATATATCTTTGTAATATTTACTAAAAATATCATCGTACAAAATACGACGTACATTATGATTTTACAACAAAAATAACTTAATTAATATAACTTTTTTAACGTAACTCTCTTAGAGCTTCATAAATAGGAATCCGAAATTATTTCTGAATGTCTTATATACCCTGGACAATGGATCATTGTCATCATTTAGGGTTGTCAATATAAATGTTGGTTGGAATACACCAAGAACGCATAAACCGCGCGCAGTTCCTAACACTAACATCACTCCATATTTATAACGCTGCCCTTTTATGAGATAACATTTAAACTTGAGAGCAAACTTTATCAACTGCTTTAATATAATAATATTTATAGTCACTCGATGACACTCCGTATTTGTTTACTTGAAAGTCAAACATTTAAATATTGGCTCATTTATATACCAATACATAGAGTAAACAAAATACCCACACAACTTGAATATATGTAATTATAAATAGACATCATCATAGTTAATTTTAAATTAAAGATGACTGCTAATAAAAACGCTTGGAAGAGATAATCTTATTGCGTCTTGGCTTTTAAATTAATAATAATGATCTCTACATTTAACAAATTCAGCATGCAACTCTACATTTAACAAATCATGCGGCAGTAGCCACAAAGTTACCGGTATAGATAATTTTACAGCAACACATAAAACAAATACTTGACTCTGCTCGAACAAACAACTTCCGGCTGAACAGTCACCGAACAGAACCGCCAGCATAACTAACCACTAAATCAACGAGCCAGTCCAAAATTAATAGCGATTATTAGTAAAATGTAATTGTTTTGGATCATGTGCAATAGTAATCCTTATGTGTAATAATTACTTACATATACGTTTGTTAGGTCGAAATGTAATATATAGTTATGGAAAAAGGTCATTTAAAAATTAAAATAACTTTATGAAGACTTAACTAATTGCGTTATAAAAGGTAGTGAATATGTAGCTATAGTATTATCAAACATTTTATGTTGAAGAAATAGCTTTGCTCGTAAATATGCAAATTATTATTTTTTTATTGAAGGATTACAAAATATCATCAACAATGCCAATATCAAAGTTTCATTTATGGAGTATTGAATTTTAACGATCTTTGGCCTATGTATTGCATGTAGATGTAAAGTAGCTCTAGATGTTATGCTTAATAGACCTTACCTTTCCAATAAACTGTCACTTTATATCAGTATAAAAACACAATGAAGCAAGCGACTTGTATAACGCCCATGTAATATCTAACTGTGTTAATATATACATAGACTATGTTTATATTGTATAATTTTATGTTAATTTTCAAGTTCTATGTCATTCAAAATACTAGTGTGTCCAGTACAGGTTTGTACACTAAGAGCTTGTCGCCGTAAATTCCTAGTGAATACCACAATTTCTTCATATTTGTATTAAGAGTTTATCAGTATGGTGATCGGCGGCAAACCTTACTCTAAGTCCATTAGAAATAGGCATGATATATAATGGTAACTTATCACACATTCTTATCTTTAGGTCGTTGCTGTAAGCTTTTTTTATGTATGTCTCTTCGCAAAGCACAACTTTTTTCCGCAAGCCGAAGAAGATAATCCATGTTATTGCTCTAGTTAGTGGCCAATTTGCTTGTGAATATCCGCTCACGCCACCCTCTGTTCGCTCTTAGGATCTTCTACAACGTCTAACGACTGTCCCTAATGATAACAACAAGGAAAAACTGCTTAGAAACGCTTATAAAAATTTACTACTGTAAGTCCTTCGCCAGCGTTACATAATACATAGGTCGCTTGCAACCTGCAACTAAGTTAGGACTGCGAGCGCCGTACAAGTTCTACTAAATATGCTCACACATTGATATTCAAATGTCTGTTAAGGTGACCCCTATAAAATTTTTTGATTTAGTTATTTTATAGATATGTTACATAACGAATTGTAGGTACTAATTTTAGTCGTTAAAACGACGTAACATTTTAGCTGCAAACTGGACTCCTGGACTATAATTGTAATTACGTATATGTATATATTAAAGAAAACATTACGCATTTCAAATATACATATGCGTTAACAATGTTGCTTGATAGTCTAAAATAGCACGAATCTAGTAAGATATTTAACTTAATGTTTGTGCTGCGTCATTGTTTTGATTCTGTTGATTTGTCAATATCATCATAATATGCTTAGTGCGTAGTATATTACGATAAGGACTCAAATAGCCGTTGACCGGCTTATTTGAAGCTGGCAAAGCTACTGCGATTCCCCTAGAATAGCGAATGAAAGGAATAGTATCTGTGAATTCTTATAGACGTAATGAATGTTTTTACCTTTGACTTTAATTGTCAAATTTTCAGATGACAGTCTTTACTAATTATAGCACTTATCTTTACGCCGATAAAACTTTTAATAAGGCGTCTCATAGCGTCATTTCAAAGGAAATATTATATTAAATAGCGTTCAAAAATATTAAAATTTAATTTGTTCCATAACTTAGTCGTTTTAATTAATTTATTTACACATTATGCATACCATTATTTAAATCTGGGCAATTTACGGTGCGACACGACTAGCTTCATCTATGGTCGTTAAGGATTTCACATTGAATTATCACCGGTAACGTACGAAAATTAAAATTTTATTTCCTTCACTCAGTTGTCAAATACCTACTAGTGTATATAAATCAAATCGTTTCGCACGGAATGTGGTCGTAGCGACTTTCCATGAGCTCTACAAGTTCTCCATACAAGAGCTTACGGTCCGCGCTTACACATACGTAAGTACATAGAATGTACCGATGTCGAGTGATATACGTTCTTGGCAAGGCTGTCTTTACTACCTATAAAGCGATAACAACATCGTCTTCAGTATTTGTTTTTATTAAATTTGATTTCCATTTAACCATGTTTAGAAAATTAATGTTCTCCATGAGTGCGAGTAGTCGACTTCGCAAAGCCGCTTCAGGTCAGACCAGTTCAAGCCTACCTCTACTAGAGTCTAATCTATACATAGTTTGTAGTATACAGCTTTTTAAATTAGAAAAAATATTGGACAGTTAAAAATACAATTTATTAAATCCACAATTTTTATGTTTTTGCCGTCTCGATTGGGTTTTAAGCGGGATTAAGTTTTTGTCAGTCTCGTTTACATGATTATAAATTATAATGCGCAATGAAAGTTGCACACATCTGGTCGATGAATATTAGCGTCCACGTCGACATAGCAAATAGCAGCTTTAGTGCTCAGAAAATTTTCCACTGTCGACGGTCTCGTGACATTTACACAGGCGCTTCGAAATTGTTCATTCTCAAGATGTGCACATATTGCCTTATTATTATTTTCTCCGCTTAAATATAAAGTCATATAGAGCATATTATGCCTACTGTGTACAAATATCAGTAAATTATTTCAGTTGTTTTCATTTCATTAATGAGCGATTCTTCTGTTAACGTCTTGTTATTACTAAACATATTATTGTTGTTGCATTTAGACATAATAGTGTCCTGTAGGGCAAGTGTGGTGCTGTCGAAGAAAAATACGAACAAAATATTTCTCCCAATTTTTAACGTGACTACGTCAGATTTAAAGTAAATTAATATTTATTTGCGATATATATGAGTATGGAGTTTACCTGTGAAAATCAAATAATACTGTGCTAAACGTAATCATGTCTAATTTGAGTTTACACTCAAATTAAACAAGTTTTCAGATATATCTTGTGAAGTAATCATATTATCACATGTCCATAAATGCATGCAAAACTTGCCTTATTTAATTTACGATTAGTAAATCCAGTTGAACGCGGTATTAAATCTCTGGGGTGCTACAAGGTGCTATACTAGGTCTCTTATTATAAGCATATCTAAATTACGTACTAAATACTTACGATTGTCTCTTTTAAAAAGCTGTTATCAGTAATTGCAAAAAAATATCTTTATTAAACAAAACGCACGCTAAAAACCCTTTACGTCAACATAAATTCGCCATTCATTTTATAACCGAATGTAATTACGTTGTCGTCAGACACTTCTGAGGTAAAGTAGCGTCTTTTATGATTAAAGTTCGTAGAGTATATCTTAAACAGCAGCAATTGTAGTATTAATTTATATTATATGCATGCATATTACATTTGCTCATAGCCCGTACATGGTTGCAGCTTGCAGGCTGTGTAAAATGAAGCGACATTGGGCGCCGTTGGCCCTTGCATCAGTACCTTCTGCGCTTCGGAAAACACTAAACCGTTGGGCTCGAGTGTTAGTTTACGTAACAATCGTTAAACTTCTGCGGTGATCTTAAAACACTACAAAACCATTTGGGAGACGGGTTCGCTCCTAACCCACATGTCAAATACAGCACTGGGGCAGCATGGTGAAGTATGCTCCGAGCATTCCGTAATTACCGGATTTTTAAAAAGGATAGAGAAACATTAATGTGCGAATTATACAGGAGGACCTAAAAATATCTTTGCCCGATTTACGTGTAGATTATGCTTTCATATATTTTTATACCTGGTGGCTATGAGTCATATGCCTGACTAGTTTTCTACTTAATCGACGTCCCGTGTCAAGAATGTATGTGTAACTGCATAAGGCAATGAAATCCTGTACGTTATCTGCTCGCGGTGGCGCACAGACTCAATTCGCATTTTATATTACGTGCAAACAGATAACAGTTTGAAATTTAAGAAGCTTCGAAACTCGACATACGGGGTTTTGGTTGAAATGAGTTATGTATACAGACATATAAATCTGCTCAGACTACACTGCGACAGAGGATTTTTGTATGAAGCCACTGATAAGCATGCTTGATTTACTAAAGCATGAGATAAGGCTCGGAAGCAAAGATTTTTGCGCACGATAAATGGAGTTAGATGGTATTTTCAAAGCAGGAAGCTGTTGCCCCTTTCAACGGAGGAAACTAAACCTGTAGCATTCTTCGTGATCATTTTAAACTTACATATGCATAAAATTTCGGATATGTAGTTCGCTAATATACTTTTATCGATATACTAAATTATTAAATAAATAAACAGCGTTAAGGGCGAGGCTGTTTGACAAATTATATAACAATGAATATGGATAACAACTGACTCGCGTCTGTCAATATTCTACTTAAGAGATAATTACGCTTAGTCATCTACCTAGTCAGGGCCACGGGCGCTTCAGCCCGAGTGTACCTAATACGTGTATCTAAGTCAACAGTATTTTCACTCCAATAGTGGCAAATAAAAAAAAATAGCGATGAAGGAAAACATCGTGAAAAAACCTGCACACCTTAACCTTCTTCATAATATTCTAAGATGTGCGAAGCCGGCTAATCCGCACTTAGCCAGCGTGTTAGACTATCGCCTTATATCCTGCAAATTGGGAAAAGTGACCCGTATCCAGTAATGAAGCATTAGAAGGGCTAAGAAAAATAATGGCAAACGCTTTAAATTCGAAGCAAATAAATCTTACATTCAAAATATACAGGCAATAATGTATTGATAACCGTTTTAATTAGATGTAAATGAGACTCAGTGGCCGCCGAATACCGACCGGTCAGGTGTAAATTTTATCTTCTTAATATGCAATACGAGGAAAACTGGCAGATATTACAAAATATTAGATATCAGTTTGGTTAACTTTTCATTTTCCTTAACCACTAAATTATATTTACATCCATCATTTACCTCGCCAGCACATTTTGTGATGTAAATATTTAATGCTTTATGCGTATTTTGTACCTGTGACAAATAATATTACGTCTCTTTTATGACAAAGGGAGCTTAGCTTTGATACCTATATTTAAATATCGGCACTGACAATTTAAAGCGTCCGTCTAAAACCATATACACATTGTTAAAGTTTACGAGTCATCCCAGAACTCTGAGATCATCGCGCCAAAACTATCAAGCTCTAATAGTTTCTTTTTTTTGTTAATACCACTTCGTAAAATCCCACCACAATAGGCTCTAGTTGTCTTTCATTAAAACACGGTGGGAATGTTTCACACAAATTCATGTTGGCGCCAAACACTGAATAGAATATCGTAGCCGATATTTTTTACACCCCACTGCGCTACACCACACCGACAACAATATTAACACTATTATGGCCAAGGGTCGCTATTTCCGAGAACTTTTGAATGTGGCAACATATTAACAAAACTTTTAAAACTTTTGAATGGAATGTTCGAATCTCTTAAAATATTTGTCGGTGTTACTGCTCATATAAATAACTCATTCATCATGAAAGGAAAATGAATGAGTATCACTTTAATGCCCCTTATAATTTGAAGTTATCTAATTTTAATGTTTAGCAGAGCTGTATTTATTGAATAAATGTGCGACTTTCATTTTATGTGACACATAAACCTAGTATTGTGTAAGTATTATGACTGTATAAAAAGTATGTATTGAAAGAATCTTAGCAGTTAAAATTGAATATTTATTAAAAAGTGTTTAGTGTTAAATCTTGCAGTAAATAGTATATTATAGCGAATTAACAACGCGTCTGCCCATTTCTTTTATTTATTTGAATTAGGTTTTCATGTTTTTATTACGGTTAATGAATGACTTTATTTATTATTTATAGATACAAATAATTTAACATAAATAATAATCATACACATTATTGTATTCATCATATTTCTGTTGTAAGTCACATTTGATGCCCGTATGTATATTGGTAATGTTAAACAATTCACACTTATTACGGAAATAACTTACACGGTTGAACACGAAAGAATTCAGTTATCTTTTTGGGTCAACTATTTATCTGAGTTGACAGTTATGGGAAATTGTTTACAAAAACCAAACAGTTTTAATATTGCGTTCAATTTTAATTATGTAATTTTATGAAAATTAACCATAACGTAATAACGAATTAACTTGTTTAGTTATTTTTAAGACATAATCAACGATTAAATTCTTAACGAAATAAGTGCTAAAGATTTATGTGCTTTTTAGGTATCTTAGTTACTTTGAGCTTTTCGCATCGTTATGTTTAATAGTTATTGTAAGTATTTTCCTTCCCTAATTTTGTGTAATTGTATGTAATTGTATTGGAGAACATTTAAAACATTAAAATAAGCGAAGTGTGACTAATGGTACAGTTATTGGTCGTAATGTATGGCAGCCTAATTCCCCGACTATTAACCTCAACATTGCGAGCGCGTTGTTTCGTCCGCTAGTGTTGGCGTGATTTACGTGTAGAAAAGTAGGACTACACAATTGAAAGACAATACTTATATTCGGTTCCACGATAAACAATGCATTAAGTAAACATGAATAAATATTGGTCACCTTTCATTTTCATTTCTCTGTTGTATACAAATTCATAATTTTCATGCAACTTATCGTTTATACATGTGTTATATTACTATTACTAGTATTATTACTATTACTAGTATTATTACTATTACTAGTATTATTACTATTACTAGTATTATTACTATTACTAGTAGGTAATGGAGAGGTAGTTTATAATAAAGGAATTTAAAAAGTCAAACAATCCTCGAGTTTAAGATTACCTAGTCACTGTAGCTACATACGCCGTATAAGTTGATACGTTAATGATAACCTATAAACTGTAGTGAGCATTGATTTGTATTGGCCGTTTAAAGAATGAAAAATATTGTTAACATTACTCTAATAGTGGATATAAATATGTATTAAATTTTGAAATGATAGCAATTTCATCCCCTATTTTACTTGCTTATTGATGATATTACTGAAAATTGTCCTGAAGCGAGTGCTTATGTTATAAACGCATTGAACAGTACGTCAGTAAATCAGTCTGCACATATCGTCTTATATGTATAAGAAAAAAATGTCCTTTGCAATAAATGCAGTACGGAAGGACGGACATTCTTTAGCTAACCATTTTTTGTACCAGTTTGACATTTTCCGGGCTCTTAATAAAAAAGAAACTATTTACTGAAATGTCATGCATAACTCTTAGCTCTGTAACATGTTTAGTGTCCACGTTCACTGCAAACTAGTTTTTTTTTTGTCTCAAGGCTTAAATATGAGACAGATGGTCTTAAAATATATCACACTTCGCATTGTAAAAAACTACCACGGATATTTAGAAATTTGTAACACCGAATCTGTGTGCATACGATATAATTAATACTACTGTGTTCCTACATACATATGTGGAACGGTAAGAGCGATCGAAACACACTAAGATACTTAGGAAACTTGTACTTTCTCTGATTTTATTGGATTTAAAAGTTCTTTGACACCGACATTTTACTTGGTAAACATCTGTGTACGCTACTAAAATATTAATGACTAGTAAATCAACGTTCTAAACTAGATTGATCATTCGGCGAGCAATTAAGATTATAAACACGAAATGAATCTAAAATCAGCATACAATGTGCGTTGCATGGTCTCCTACGCATGTGAGAGACGGCTAACCTGAGTATGGAATTGAATCAGACGAGGGTAAGGTCAAACTAATCAATTCAGTTTCGCGTGGAATACCTACTGATAGTGTTATCATTTCTCTAAGTTCAAATGGACGTGGGATGCTCTTAATACGTAGTTTAAAATAACCACGTTCTAAAAAACTTAATTAATGTTCTTCTATTTCATTAATAGCAATGATATCGTTAAATTTAATTATTTCTTCAAACCGGTAGGTACGTATTCTAAAATGAGAACGTAACAAGTATTGTTATCAGTGTGGGTATTTTGGATGGCATTGTATA
>DWDX01000169.1:0-34699 GCA_018245675.1 Agara michaeli | reverse complement strand
GCCACAAAAGCCCGGGTGAAGCTGTAGAGGCCACTAAGGTCAACAGCAAAACGTCAATTAGGAAAAAAAAAAAAGCTATCTATTATACATTCTACCCAAGTTTTCCGAAGATTATTACACAAGGTCCAGATTTGAGAACATTTGCGCCGAAGCCCAATAAGTAGCAATTCACTTTTGATGCCATTCTCATCGCGGGATGTCACTTCTTGCCAAAACTGAAATGATTCTATACATTTTGCTGTTAGACAAAATGTTATTATTTTATCATATCCATAAAGCTGAATGTAAAAAAAAATCTCACAAGCGTTCAAATATTTTTTGTTTGTACGTTTGATCAGTCTAGATATTTCTACAACGAAATCAAATTGGATTCTATTTGCAGACGTTGCATTATCATATTCAATACACATACAAGTGTGACATGTTAGTCGTTTAAAATTTTTAAACGGCATCGGTAGAATATCTGAAGCAGTTGGGGGAAGAAAATATCTCGGTGCAAAATCGGTAAGAATTGGCCAAAAACGCATCGGATCTAAGCAATGTTAACACAAGAATATTGTCCATTATATTATTGTAGTGCAAAAAGGAAAGTGGACTATTTTATCTCTGTATATACCATCTATTTGTCATTTAAATAAAAAGAATTATATGGAACAGTTATTTTATTTCAATCCTTACAAAATGATTATACATTTTATAATGTTAAATGTATTGTTACTTAAATATAGGCTGCATTACGCAATATGGCCGTAAAGCATATCTCACGAATCTAACCATCAAGAAAGTCGTCGAGCCATTTTTCTAGATCTTCAGGCGATTCAATAACAGGATTCTTTGGTTTTGGCACTTCTTTAGGAACTGTAATGAAGGAAAAAATGATTGATAAACAAAGCAGTAGTAAGAAATAATGTGTTAAAAGTTTTGTATAAACATTGGGACATTTTATGTAAGCTTAATAACTTGGTGGCACAAAACTCAAATATGCACGATTGTATTCCTATTATCATTACTTAAAAATATTGAGTTCTGTAAAAATTTACAATAAATGATAGTGCTGGTTAAATTTACTCATATTATTATGATTAAAATACCAGTATCTTGTAAGTACATTTGGAATGTTTCCCATTGAATGTGATTATACATATGTGTGCCTAGTAAATCTGCTTTTGTATAAGTAACAAATTAATGTCATACCTATGGGCTCACTTTCTATTATTTGACAATCTTTGGGAGGTTCAACTTTTGTAAAAATAATTTCTGCCTCTTTCTTTGTAGGTATATTTTTATTTTCTGTTTTATTGTCTATTGTAATGTTTTTCTTTTCTTCCACATTTCCAAACGTAATTTCTTCATCATCTAACTGTTTATTAAAATCAATTTTATCATGTGTCTCTGGTGGTCTGAAGATAATTTCTTTTTCTTGTTTTAATTCGTTAACTGTATTTATAGGACTGGTATTTGTTGGCAATGGCTTTTTGGATTCCAATACCTTTTCAATTACATTCGTCTCTGCCACATTAATTTTTATATCAGAACATGTATCATCAAGCATATTATCATCATCCTTACAGAATTCTTTACTGCTATTGCAATCTTTCTTATCTCCTGGTCCATCATTATGACTAGTTAGATTCCTCATGATTTTCTCTTGCACCTCTACTTCAGGTGTATTATACTTATTGTCGTTATAATATTTCTGTTTGAATTTCATAGCTCTATGGTTCATAGTTGATATGTCGTTTTCATTAAAAATAGATTCTTCAATACCATTTCTTTCATAGAAAGGTATGGTGGAAACTGCTAATGAGAGGAGGTTCATATTGATATCAAAATATTTATCATATAACGATGGACCTGATTCCGCATCCCAGGACTTCTCATGCCTGAACTGGAAATGGCCACCGGTGGACAGAGGAGCTTGGATTAATTTCTGAAAATATTTGCAAAAAGATATTGATTGAAAACTTACATCAGCTGTAATCACGAATTTATGCTCATGCTTGTAACATACTTTTATCATTTCTGTTTTTAACTCCAGATGCATAATAATAACCCATTGAGCTTCTTCAATAAAGGTTGATGAACAAATTGTAGTTGATTATCATTTTTTATATCATCATCATATTTTTTATATCACTATTAAACTAATTAATTACTAAACATGGTTAAAAAAGGGAAATGAATGTTGAAAATAAATTTTGAACTACCTCATAGTCTGCGCCCAAATTCTCTTGTTCATCAATTTCGTCATAAGTCACAACCGGCATTTCATATTTGGCCCAATTGCTCTGGATTTCTTTTTTCTTATACTTCATGTTCGCTTCCTCTGTTATTTTTAGGATTTCATCCGTTTCCCTTTTTAAACTCTTATAGAACTCTGGACCTGGAGGCTCATACGCAGGTTTCTCTGGTTCTGAAATTGATAAAAATATTATTGGTTGTCATATATAATAACAGGAGTAACATCTGTTATGTATCTCAGCACTGGGCAGCTAAATGGTACAGACATTTCAAAAGCCTGATTAACTAGTCACTAGCCACTTGTTTCTGCTTTTTATCAAAGATAAGGCACTTGAATGTAAAGTCTGCATAATGATATATTTAGGAACAACTCCTACAACCATTTTATTCCAAACTAAGCAGGGATTAATAAAGTACCAAACTATATGATAAACACTCCTATTCCTACATTCTTGTTACAGATTAATAATATCAGAAAATACTGTCATTACAACTGATATTAATAGATATCATTAAATCTATTCCTATATTCCCTTTTAAGGTCAGTTGCAAATGTCCATGGGTGACGGTCGCTACAATCCTGCTCATTTGCAATTACACATACATGAAAAAAAAATTCTTCAGGGGCCACTGCATTGCACAAGCAGTTCAAAAGTTAGATAAATATGCAAGAATGTTCTAGTGCCACACCAATATCTGACATTAATGAACTCTTAAAGTCAACCAAACTGAACTTTACCATTGGGATTTTTTTTATAATTCAGGCCAGCAGACAGGCAGATGCGGCACCTGATGGTAAGTGGTCACCGTCGCATATGGACACTTGCAACATCCGAGAAGTCGCCAGTGCGCTGCCGGCTCTCGAGGAGAGCTCTTTTTGCGCCTTTCTTGAAGAGCCCCATGTCATAGCGCTCCGGGTATGCCTCAGACGGGAGGAAGCCTTTTATATTTCTCTTGCAACGTCTGTACTTTTAAAGCGGTTACGAAAAGGCATATTCTATCCTATTATTAACATACTGAAACTAGTTGTAACACTAAGATTTAATCTCTTTACAATGTACCTTAATAAGGATATTACCTTTGGGTACTTCTGGTTGTTTTTCAGGTTTCTTTTCCACAGGCCCAGCCGTCCCTGCCGGCTGTCTGCCTTGCCGACGTCTTCTCTGATCTTTGGGTTCATTCTTGCCTTTTTGTCTGTAAAGTAAAATTAAGAAGCTCAGATAAAATGACGTGTCACAAAATTTATCATAACCAGTATTTTATTACACCCACTTTTTAGTTTCATCCGGCATATCTTATAGACAGGCTGTAAAAAAATAGGAAACAGCTGTTAGTCACCTCAACGGGACTAAACTGATTAAAATTGAATCTGACAACTGACTGACAGTGTCACAAACTCACAACCGCGATGATAACAGCAAAGAGTAATAAAAAAACTTGCAATGAACTAATAATACAATTTGAATTTATATAATAACAATATAGTGGATTGAGAATTATTTTCCATTGAATATTAAATTTTTCGTGAAACATTTCTTTCGTTTTCTTTTCATTTCTAACATTTGTCAAACGACTGGTCGTATTAAAAAGAAAATTCTTCTAAATCTTAGATAACATTATTTATCGAGTCTAATATTGCATATCTTCATGATATATGATAGCATAAGAAAACAAACATTTACAAGTATTTTACTTAGGTATAATGTCGGTAATTGATTTCTCTTAAAGTGCAACTGACACTATAATATAAGTACAAACTAACAGTTAATATCGGGGTTAGTTGAACTCTCGGCTCCTTTGTAGTCCCATATTAACAACAAGATCAAAACAAGACCAGAATTCCATATGCATTAAAATCACTGAACATGAACGACACAAGCGGGCAAGTTCATTTTTTGCCAGACAGAGCACTTCTATCCCCTTGTAATAGCGCTTAATTTTCAATGATAATTTTATGTCGATTAGTGAGTCGGGCTTGAAGGCTTCAATGGTCGCGTGGGACGTTCGTGGGCGGTATTCCAGAATGAAAGCTCCCTCAACTTATCGTAAAGTAATTTTAGATATTAGTAAAGTAGGAACACATATGAGCGCATTGATTTTCAACTACTTACTTACTTTACTTACTTATTTTAGTCATAACTATGAAGCCTCGGTAATGGGTTCGATTCCCACCCAGGATAAATATTTGCGCGATGAGCCCAAGTATGTTCTCTGCCGAGAGTAAAATTATCGAGGTAGGCCTAATAGATCCGATGAGTATGTGTAGATCTTGTGTAGTAATTCAAAGTTATTGAAGTTATTATTATCATAATGTTTATTCTACAGTACACTGTTATACACAGATAAAATATCAAGTGTTATCTAAACCAATCATAATCCTTATTGTATGTATTCCAATAAAAAAAGTAACTAATGAAAATATGCAGCATGTTTTTCAGGATTAAGTGTGAACGAAACTTACTTGCACGAACATTTTGCGCAGTTAAGTAGTTTAATGCATTAACGTGACACATATTTTGTAATACAAAAATAGCGGCCAATGCATAACTAATATTTATAATAATAAACAGTTAGTAAAGCCATGATTTGGAATATTAAACAAAATTCTTACGTATCATAATTAAAACTTGTTGTGGGCCAATGTAATTTGTATCAAACCTTATAATCCTACTGTTAAAAACGGGATTTCTTTCAGTAATTTCAGGATCAAGGCCTTATTATCCCTAGCAAAACGTTTCTCATATTATACTTATTATTCTTACATTTATAATATTAGGTACTTTTGCATCGTCTACAACTTTGTACTAAATTTGTGTCACGTTAATTCAATAAGATGCTTAGCTGTGCAAAATTGTCAAAAACTGTTGAGTACTTACGTGAATACTTTATATGACACGCTGAACAAGTGCTAGTTGGCAATTTACACAAATACATATTATGTAGATATAATGTAACGCAATAAACATAATCTAACGGGACAATCTTGGCATAACCGTTCCGACCCAATGTACGCTATGGCTCCCGACTCTAGGGGAACCTTATTGATATCCTCTTTAAGATATTATGTACATACTAACTATAAGAGAACAGTTTCTGAAATGTCCGTAAGTATTGAAAATTGCCTTTATTTACAATATACATGTATCTATTTATATTTATCTAGGATATGGTTTTCTTTGCGTAGTAGCAAATGGCTAGTGCCTACCTAATAGTATAGAATATGCAGTGTTCACCGAGGAAATCCGTTCATATATTTATTAAGATGCTTGATCAAATGTAAGATGACCGTTTAATTATTACACCACTAAGTTTATCCCGAGAAATTAAAGGCTATCTTTTTTTATCTTTCTTCGATCGTGTTAATAGGGTTACATTAATCCGGTTAGCGCTACTATTATCAGCGCGGAAGCGGAACGATGAGAATAAAAAGAAAAGGAACTTTTAATCTATTCGTGCCATAACTGGGAACAAGGAAGGAACCGAGCGGGTGTGCGGGCGAGACAGGGGTGACGCATCGCGCGTGCGCCGCGTAGGGGCGGCTGCGCGCAGTCGCCACGCGCCCGTCCTCTAAACAACATGGCGTTACGCGTCTCTCAAGGACACGCTTGACAGTCCCGGCAAAAAAATACAAACCACGGCTGGTTTACGCGTAGTGCGGGAAAATATTAATTCTGTGCGAAAACTGTGATAACAGTGCAGTTGGTGTCGAGTCAGTGTTTGTTATTTGGAATACCGGCACTGTACAGCGGATTGTTTTAGTAAGGTGCGTACCGAATGTTACAACTACGGGCTCTGGGTGGACTACGCTGTGCTGTACCCACCACTGCAGTCGGATGTTGTTTTTCGACAGCTGAACTTACGCCCTCGCATAAACTAATCACCCCTCGGAGCCCGGTCTATTTATGGTTTTCGGAAATCACCCCAATACGAAACAGATTTGGTACTTGTTGGTTTTGGAAGACAATTTAAAAGAGAATGTTGTACGAAATGAAATAGTAAAAGATGAGAATTCCGATGTTTTGGTTACTTCTATACCTTCTGTTGATGTTTTTAATATTTTATACGCTAATTAATGTAAACCTATTGTGAGCTTTTGTTAAACACGTATACAGTTGGAATCAATAGGATTATTGATAGGAATAATTCCAGTTAGACGTAAAGACGTAATAAACATCGATTTTAATAGTATATAAATTAATTTGATTTGTGCGCAGTGCACTTTGGTTTATTTACTACTAGGGTAGCAGTTACAATTGGCTGCTGCCGTCCATGAACAGTTGCATTCAACCTTCATCAGGACTGTAGGAATGATTAATCATCACCTTAGTACTAGTTGTTAGTAAAATTCTTAGGGAATTTATTTCTGTTCTATTCATCCGCTATTTTGTCTATGACCGCCTCTGAGATCCTTCAGTTCACTGACTATGTATTTTAAGTTTAATTACAAAGAATTGTTTTTTTTAAATGTCGTAATATTGTTACCATGTTATAATTATTCAAATACACGAGTAGTTGAAGTTGATATTCGAAATTTTGTAACGAAATTCTCTAAGTCAAACTCTTACTTCTTGTGCTGAATTTATTACGAGATTTGCTGAACTCATTTACGAATTTCGCACATGCTAAAGGCTAACAGATGTAGGAGCGTTAAGTTTTATTACATTCAACATTCGAAACATTAAAATTGACCAATAATAGCAATAAATGCGGACTTTAAACAAACGTAACGTTCAATTTACGTAACGTAATGTGTAACTATTACTCTTTTACCCGCCTACAAATTTTTTGCTTTGATCAAACGTACACGACCAAGGAATGCTGTTCTTAATGCCATTTTTCTTTTATGCCTTGACGTAATAAAGGACAAATAAATAAAAATGCATAAAAAACATGTTTGGATCTGTAGCAAAATAACAATTGTAAAAACTACTTCTAGACACATATCACCCACGACGCCCAAACGACTGGCAGCTGTCGCGAATGGTTTCAGCCTCAATTGCCGCCGCAGGCATTAGCGTTACCACTTGCATTGTGTTTTGGCGGCTCGTGTCATGTCAACGGATACACAGCAACTTGATAAGCCACTATAAGAACTCAGTGGATAGTGCTCGTGAAATCCTTGAGAGCATGCCCTATAATAATATCTCAGACCATTTCGCATGCTCTATACCAGTGTTTTTCAATCTGTGTGTCGCGACCCCTATGGAGGTTGCGAAGCCTTACACGGGGGGTCGCCGACTGAAAGCAAAAGGCAAGATCTAACACTACAATATAAACACAATTTTACTGAGAAGAATGGGCTTGTTTATTTTTCAAAAATTTATCAAATCGTGGTGCTATTTTCGAAACGTTAATAATCAAATCATATTCTAATTGCAGTCTATTTCTCTTTTTAGTTTTAATGTCTACCATGGCAGAAATTTTCAAAACTCTCGCGGCTCCTTGCAGAGTAGATCTGAATAATAGATAAATGTACCAAAATAGAAAAAAAAAATCATTAACGTAGTCTTTTAATTAAATTTTATAATTTCCTTGTCTTTCTATGACACAAGGGGGTCGCCAGAATTTTTCAACCTGTAAAGGGGTCGCGAAATCAAAAAGATTGAAAAACACTGGTCTATACTATTAGGGTACCTACGATTGGGGAGGTCAATATTGAGCAATCGTTTATTGTCAAGTGACGCATCCTATGATCCTACAATCCTTATGATGACAAATAATTATAGCAGTGCTATACATAATACGTGTCCAACCATTTTTATAATATCAACTTAGGTAACATTTGTACTGCACTATAATTACTATTTCGTTCCCGTTTTCATTTCCATTTAAATTTACATTTTTCTTTCTCAATTCAGAGTTCAAACATCAGTTGAACCGGTTACGCGAACGGAGGCAGTAAAAAAGTTTCACTTATGTAGTCGGTAATAAACAACGAAGCGCAGGCAAATAATGAAACGACCAGAACACTGACGGAATATAAAACAGATTCAAGTGCAATAAGCTTTCGTACGTCCATCGTTGAATACTAATGTCAGTAACAGGCTAACAGGCCACACGTCGGCTTTATTTACTACTAGCTGCGCCCGCCACTTCGTCCGCGTCTGAGTTCGATTATTCTATAGAATTTTATAATAAAAGTAGCCTTAATTACTCCTTATTACATCAGCTATCTGTCAGTGAAAGTCTCGTCAAAATCGTTCCAACCGTTCGAGAGATTAGCTGAAACAAACATACAGACAGACAAAAATTTAAAAAAAGTTATTATGTTATATGTACTGTATATACATAAATATGCATTTAATAAAAAGCGGTTATTTTAAAAATACATTAAACTAAATATATAATTAGATAATAAATTAGAAGTTCAAACAGACATACTCTTATAATACACAGATATGTACATATAATGAAAATTACAATAAGTGGGTAAAAATAATTATTATATTTTATTAATTGCAGAATTCGCTAATATCGATACATCCATTTTATAGCTGCTTACGTTTTCTCTACTTATACTGTACGTAGTTAACTATTTCCTATTAGTCGAATGAATAACATATAATGTATATAAAAGGTATCCCTTATATAAAAGCGCAAAGTAACTTTTGTATATTCAGATTGCACTAAATAGTACCTATAACGTTTTCAATGCATGATCAATTCGGCAAAGTTAAACAAAATTTGCTCCGTACCTATACTGATTAGCATAACATTCTGTTACCCTCCCATATTTTCACACCGCAAGATACGTATGTAAGGTAACACCCAATAAATCAATTGAGCGACTGCATCGTCTGTCTGGCAACGTTAGTGATTAGTGTCAGAAGTAGCTATTGTCTAGGTGTTGAGTACATTCAGTGTGCAGGGGCACGACGGCGCGGGATCGTGAGCAACAGTCGGCCGGCCTCGAACCGCTTGCAAAACTCCCGTGGAAATAAATACATTGTAGAACTGTGTACGTCTAAATTCGCTAATGGTGTTCAGATCTGTACGATGCACTATTGATAATATCTATAAGAACAGTGAAACACAGCAAATGTAAACATTTTCTACTGAGTACTATGGTCATTGGTCCTCTGTGGCATTAAATCGTTTAGACGACGGTCTTTCATTACGTTACATAAGAGGTTTTCAAACCGTTATTATTTTGTTGTTTTATATATTTGCACGAAAAATTGCTCATAATAGAATAGCAATTAATGTGGCAAATTTTAATCTTGTATCATCAATGTTTCGAAACACAGGTTCGATCAAAAAAAAATTTTTTTTTCATTTTAGATAAGTGTATAATATTTCGGTTTAGTTGAAATAGTATGTTGATTATATTAAATAATTAAAGACGTATGTAATGATTCATTTCGTGCAATGGTAACTACCTAAAAGCTTGTTAAATACACACGAAAATTAATTTACGTTTTTTATTTTCTTGAATTAAATCAGTCTAAATTGTTATGCATAGTAAATGTATGTATAATTTGATTATAATATGTAGGATATCGATTAAAAGGCGTATGTAACGCGGCGATGCTGGAAAGCCAATAAACTAGGGCACGATCATCACGGGCGACGAACACGAAGAAGTTTAATTAAAGCCAACCCTGAGCAGGCACGATGCGATGCCATCGCACCAAAGTCGTCGTGATGACGGGCTGCCTTATATTTATTGATGAGATGTTGATGTCCGCAATTATCCACTTACGGTTCCACATATGCTAGGAGCGAAACGATTCAAGGTCAAGCGTAACATGCTTAGTAACCTCATGGTATTCCGCCTGACGACAACCAATCGTTTCTATTCGTGCGTGTAGCGGATCTAGCATTCGGTTTTATGTGCACGATTCACGCACGTGTTTTTTGTTTATTGACGTATGCTCGGAACATCCTCTGATTAACTCAATCAAAGATTTAAGCTACGATTACCTAAATTACACTACATTACTTCTAAAGGATGTGCAACCTTATTTTCTGATTGCAATAAGATAAATCTTAAACGAAGCGATGCGTAAAGTATTGTCATCTTAAAAGTCGCATGGACACGTGGTAAAGTTTCACGGCTGTTTGTGAATTAGGTCGATGTGTTTCTCTTACGCGTGCGGAGCGGTGGAGATCGCCCGAGGCGTCTCCGGGGCGCGCCGGTCTCGTCCGGTACACTCCAATTTACGTAACGATGCGACGGGCATGCGGCGCCCGTTGATCAATGCCCCGCCAGCTGTGAGCTGACATGTCGAGGCGGCGAATCGAATCGGACAATTTTTAAACAATGTCACATAAATTTTTGTCATTTCGAACGAGATGCGGTTATAAATGTATTTTTGGCGATATGTTTCCACATTTTTGAACAGTCTTAGCTTAAGTTAATTTTTAGCGTACCAGTAAAGCCGCATCTAAAATTAATACCTACTATCTGTATTAATGGCTGCAATCTTTTTAACGTCCCATCATTGGGTACGGATCGTTCACACAACTCCCCGAAGCGTGAAAAGTAGACCTCCACGGTACTGCAATGCGGATTAGTAATGGCCATCCCGTCTGTTAGATGTTTTTAAGCTGCCAATGAGCTTTTATGATTGTCCACGGAAGTACGGAAGCGCTCATGAAAATTTGCCACAAGCTGTCATCCGCCAAAGTTATAACTTCACCTGTGGTCGCATTTCTATACAGATCGCTTACAATATGCAACCGCGCTATGGCTACGCCAGCTTAATTAATGTGACATATTAATAATTTCTATTTAGCAGGAACTTTACAAAACGCACTTCAAGTGATAATGTTAGTGATAAAATAATATCATAGCAAGTCGTAATGACCGCCAAATAGACTATAATGATAATTTTCAAAACTTATTGCGAAAACTTCAAGGCTATCTAATTACTTTCTAAGTAATGAATAGATACGATTTAATTTAGATAAGTGTGTGCAAGTCAAGACAGATTTAGTTCGCATTCATTTACAAAAAGTAGGTAGGTACTAGAACGACTCTTCTTTGACATCTAATACCTATTGCTCAATGTTTCAATCGTCAGTCATTTTCAAAAATACTTACATGTGCTTGTTGACGACAACTTTAAAGTGACACAAAACTTAAAAATATACTGATGATGAAATATTATTGCAAATACTGTGTACTCGTGGACACTTACGAGTTATCGTATGCAAATAATGTTATTTACAAGTGGCTGTTAACTCAAGTTAATATTTTAACTTGTACGAAATTTAAATGTAATATTTTATGTAGCTTTTCTATGATATCCTACCGAGAAAGTCTTTAGTCTAGAAGAATTTATTCTACAACAAATTATTGTTACAAGGAAACTTTTTTATCGTAGTATTATTGCATATTTTCTTTTGGTTACGAGAGATTTCTTATGAATTTTTCAACTTCATTTTTTCAAGTCAAATCATTCATAACAATAATTTAGTACAATCATCGAACTTGAAGTTAATGACGATTACAAAAGAAAAATAGTATTAACGATACCTCTAACACTTTTATTTGATTCGCTATGGGAATATAGGTTTGTAGTTCGTATTTATCTTCGGTTGCATAATATATTTTATGAGACAGGTCATAAAAACATCTGCTGCCTACACTTCTCACGCTGACGACGGAATTGAGGCTTTAATTAACTGCTAGTAACGTGACAAAGTTGCGCCACCGAAGCACGAACAGAGATTGACACCAAAAGTCAATCACGAGAGCCGTTCGATTACCCTTAAATACTACACAAATTTTACCAATCATTAAATATCTATTAACGCAGCGTTGGCAAATAAATATTCTTTTGACACATGAACATGAGAGATTGAAATGGGCGACAATATTTTGTACACGCTCAATTCGGAATAACGAAATGAGTAATAGCCTGTTTTCTGCATTCCCCAAAGTTATGTATAAAGCTTTCCTTGAATGTTTTTTCAATAGTGAATATTACGCGTATAAACAGACAAGCCCCCAAACGAATGAAGACTGCGTAGGGTCGAACATAAGAGTAGAATATATTAGTTAAAATAGTATATATTAGTTGTCGCGCTGTAAAATTGTACCTACAAGATAAGAAACTATAAATTATAGTATCTTTGAAAGGCATAACAAGTTAGTTGCATCATATTGTAAAAAGAGGAATCTAATATGATGTAATATATACAGCAAACTGCTGGCTGTGCGCAAGCGCACACGCAGGCTGTCCTGTGTCACATCAATTATCAACATTGCTGGACGATTACGTGATGCGTAATCCAATCTCATCGTGTGATATTGATTCTGCAGATATTTATTCGTATCTAAGCCGAAATGACGAAACGAACGCTCTCGACGTAAAATATTATCTTCATAACACATTGCTACATTAATATTTATAGCCAAAATTTACATTTGAATCAATCCCGTAATTATAGGCTTTAGTAAAAAAAAGCTTTTTTTCACAAGCGCAAAATTGAAAACAGCTTTACCCACATACTCGTACATTACTTAACTGTTTTTATAATTTTCATGTTACAGTTGTAAAAAGTACTCGCTATATTAAAGAAACGAGTTTAATTATTGTTCATCAACTATTTATTGTAATTTTATTTGTCTCCAGATGCACACGTGGCTGTTGGTGGCGTGCGCCGCGGTGCTGGCCGCGCTGGCATCCGCGCAGAAACCCGGACGCTTCCTCTCCCTGCCTAACCCCCAGAAATGCGCCAGTCGTAAGTACTGAACAAAACACTAAATATTAACAGATCAATAAGAAATTAAAAAATAACCTAAACATCGGATATCATCACCGAGAACATGAACTTTAAGAGAATATTTTTAAATCAATAGTTATAAATATAATAACAATAAATAAAAATCAACCTTTTACAAAAATGAAATTCTCGTTTTATCAATTATTAGAGTATCACGATTTGAGAAATTAAATAAATGTTATTAACCCGAAAAAAACTCATCGAAGTTTTTATTCGCGTCTTTTTGGATAAATTAATTAAGAAACTTGATTTTCATGTTTTTTTCGAACAGCGAAGAGTATCGTATAACAATAGCCGCTGTCAAACGTTAAAATTATGATAGATATTTATGGACTATGAAAAGGTTTAAAATAGTATTTACCGGACTTAAGATTTTTTGAGCAGAAAGACCTTTACATATTATATCTCATGCTTATAAATTATAAAGCCGGTCCGGGTGGCATATTGGTCACCGTCCTGTCGCCTGGTTGTTTGTATTGGTCGTTGCGTGCGCTCATACCACGAATCGCCGTATTCCTAGTGTATGACGTGAGCCTCTTAAACTTCAATACTTTCGTCATAGTTGGCTTTAATTTCACATTGTAAAGTATGAAAACTTGATTTCGTAAATAAGGTTTAATGAAATTACTGTTCAACTGTAACGTCTGTCGTGAATATCGTATACGCTTATTTTACAAAAAAAACGTGTTTGAAAAATACGCATTAGCATAATATACTCACTTAGCAGATAAAAACATAACGAAGAAATACTTAAAACGAAAACACAATCCATATTTAGCGAAGATCCCATTATACGTTTAATTCAAAAACATTGTATAGTATTTTCAACAAGTATCTGACTAGTGCGTTTCGAATGTAATTGTGTTTTACAGTAGCATGACGGTTGTGTTTAGCAAGTACGGTACAAGTAGTTATTAAACTTTCATTCTTATTTCATAGAAAAGGCAAGCTTCCGCGGTCATTGCCCCCCAAGGTCACGGTCGTTCGAGGACGCCGGCGAACAACCTTGTTTGTTCTTGATACATTTAAATCGGAAAAGTACTTTTCTTACGAACACCGTAAAAAAATATTAATTATTAAACTCAAATAAAAAGTCATCAGGTATGACTGATTGACCGAGGTGTACTTGTTATGAATTAGATTAATTGACAGAAAATAATCAAATATAGCATAACAATTTCTTGTCTATACATAAATTTCCAAATTTTGCCTCGTATCTTATTTTCATTATTGGAGTCAATTTTGGCAAAGGCAAACTTTCTGATGTAATGTGCTATGGCACTGAAGTTGATAGATACAAATTCATACATACAAATTATATTATCTTAGAGATGATACCGTGTCTACTTAGAGACAGAAATATCTGGGCGCAAAGTACAGCTTCTGCAGGCAACACTTGCACAGAGGGATTCCGGTATACGATTCTTTTGTTATTGTTTGCGTGTATTGTTTTTTATTTCAAGGACATACAGTGCATGTCTCAAGAACCGGCTACACTAGAACGACTTACTAGGTGAATAGTAGTTACACAACGATTACGAGAAGCGGTGAAAATGAATGAATCATGTAACAACAGTTCATAACCGGTCAAAATGTTAAGGTTGTCCATCTGCCGATAGCCCCATAACTTGTCGCCAATAAAACAGGTCTCGACATACGAGCACTTATGGCGGCTCGATTTGTGATGCACCTACTTGAGCAATCTCTTTAGATTAGCTAGCGGCGTTTTGATATTATATGCTGCCGAAATTAATAAATTTGCGGTTTTCTTTAGTAGGAAATTGTTTTTTGAGTAATAAAATGTCCTCAAATTTCGATAAGAATATTATACGGATTTGTCTTCGTCATTTATTTATCATGGATATACGGACAAACTTATCACGGATGACAAGGGTATACGGGATATTAGGGAACAGTAACCTGGCACACTGAACAAAGTAGATCGGAATAATATAATTCCGACAAGCATTCGTTGCCCAATTAAAATAACATACATAATCAAGTATTCTACAATAAATCATGTTGGTACCTAATTAGACTAAGTAATCAATGTTTGTTTTTATCGTTTCGAAAGTTTAAAATTTCCATATACTTACTCCCAGTAGGCATTGTACCGTATTATTTAGATGACAAAAGAAATACCACGAAACAATCGTGCCGGAAGGAAAATAGGAAATTACAAGCACTGCACGTAAACCACAGATAGCAATATTTCAAGTTTCCTTTAAACGAAATTTCTGCAAACTTTCTTTTAATAACTTTAAATAAATTTACTATCATGTAAACAATATTTTTCAGGAAATGTTTGAAATATATAAAAATCTTTGTTTAATGGATATTATTTGATGGATTATTCAATAAGAGACGTGGAATGCATTGGATGGACGGTTAAATTTTTAATATCTTATTTTACACTACCTCATAATAACAATGACCAGTCATTTTAATTTCTTGAAATCTAGGGTAACTATTACGTACATATGAAACTTATTACGTAAAGTCGTCCTAAAATTACTTAATTCGGTAATTACTGAGATAAATAATGTATGTATAATAATTTCGTTTTGCAACACATCTAAAGCACAGTTTGCGCAATTCATAAAGTAGGTACCAAGGATTAAACCGCTCGTTTTTAGATTAGTTAAGCACGAAGCTAAGAGAATCATTAGAACAAGAATGCATTAAATTATAAATGGCCATAAATGTTATCTTCTGGCATTAATATTTAAAGATTTGCAACGAATATTATTTTTTTGTGCTATTATGGACCTTTTAACGTAATATAATAATTTTCAAATATCATCTTCTAGTATTAACAATATACATAAAAAATAAGAGAACATTTAGACATTTTTTGAAACTGCTAGGGAAACGATATGGTGAAAATTGAAAACCGAAGTACTGGCGACGTGGATCGCAACCCGTCACGGTATATTGCCCATCAACCCAAGAAGTAATCTTCCGATAGCCCCTTTGCTAAGATGAATGTGGGCGGAAATCCAGATAAAGAATACCTCAAGTAGATACAAAAACCTATCACTATAGGAAATAGGCATGACTGTATGATGAAAACATTTAATTCTGCTATATTCTCGTATAATTCTCTCTTGTGTTATACGTGCATCACACCTCCGTAATAGAAAAGATGCATCGTTATGGAAATAGGTGCGGCAAGTGATTATTGCTCAATCGAATTGTATACATTTATAAAGACTTCTATAATTGTCGATATATGTTAGGAAAATTATGAATATCAATAATGTCTAAAGGTATATATTTAATATTATTAATTAATCTATCGATAGTTGTTGTCAATGTATCCACAAAGAATGTTAATGGGTGTTCGATAAGTTTCCGATGAGTCCACGTGACCTCAGGCGGCGATCCATGGCCGCTGATCACGGGACCGACGTCAGCTATCGACGGGTCACTTCAAACACGTTCCTCACACGGTCAATACCGGTTTTATTGCGCTTAATGAGCCTCATTATCGTGTTTTGAAGATTCCACCGCGACTATCCTATTCGAATTATTCCGAAAACTTATACCTTCCCTTTTTTATAACGACAACACCTTGGAAATTTTTAGCGTTTATTTTATAACGAAAACAGATATTTGACATGCCATGTGGCATTCAGTCCGCGCATTGTTAAGAACAATAAAGAATAAAATAAAGTTTGTTATTAATTAAAAAATGTAAGTAAATAAACGGCTATTTGAATATAAACTGTAATCTGTACATTTTGTTTAAAATGATTATAAACCCAAAAGATTTCTTAACAAAACTGTTATACCAGCGGCTTTTAATAATGTCTACGAACAGTCTCTTTCGCACGTTTATTGTATAGTTTCAAAGCTCGGTTACATTATTAACGACCAATCATCACCATTGATGTGCATGTCATTATTTCATCAGCTGAGGTTGTCTTAATCTGCAGAGATGGAGCTTTCAAAATGTGGCAACTGCGAACCATAGCGCCCTCTGAATGGTGCGCCGCCCCAGTGTTGCAACTCTTTTGTTTGGTAGACAAACACACCACGCTACCTTTCAAGACTCAAACATCTATCTATGTCATAATGTAATACACCTGTGCCGGTAACAGCCAATACGTCACATATAACTGTGGATAACGTGCCATTAGAAACATTATAATATAGTGCTACTTAAACTTAGTAGATTTTATCTGTAGCTGGCCTTTAGTTAGCTGTTGCTTAAGAGTTAAATCTTATTGTCTTTTCAAGCTTGTTGTTTCTATAGTTGTAAACTGACGAAATTGTCGACGGTGATCTGTTCTTAATCTTAAATATTCGATTGCTACCCAATGACAGTCTAAGATATGTGATAACTGAAATTAGCCAGAAGAATGCACATTTATTGAGGTACAACGTTTGTTATTTCTCAAACAATATATGTATATATAAAGTGACTTCAACTTTGAATGCCGGCGGGGATTACAATGCATGCTCTCTGATGCAATGCATTCTCGTATTTGTGATCATTCATGAACTAGTCAAAATTAGACTTAACAGTCTAGTGATATTACAAAGCAGCCTCTGTAAGAAAACCTTACAATAATACAGTCAAATATTAAGTTACCCAAGTTGGCACAAACTCTTCTATGTATATGTATGTCATATACATAGAAGAGAAAAAATTGGAATAGTTTTGACTAAAACTTGATATGTAACAATTAATTCATTAATAACCAATTAATCGGTAAGATCTTAATAACTGCAGTCTCCTTTATATGTAGATAGTATTTTAAACGGAAGCTAAGAACAAAAGTAGTCAAATTCTGTTAATAATATGCTCAAACAAATTAAAGAACGATGTGAAGGCTCTTAGGCGTGAGACAAAACGTGGCCTACTATCGATGTAAGAGATATATACAAACAGACAAACTCCATTGTTGATGTTTCATTCTTAAATAGTATTATACAATCGCACATTAGTCTGTCCGTCATCGCGCAAGGTCGTGATGGCGATAATTTTATCTGCTCGAAGTATCTTAATACATCATACAATCACCGAACTAAGATTTCAAGGCATGAAAATGATTTGTTACAAAAATAATCAACATTTTAGAAATGTAGCATCAGCTTTTATTTCGTAAATAGGTTTACGTATTTATTTAGTCACAAGATTATGAATATGAATATTGTCATCGTCACCAGCCAACATCAGTCTAGCCCTGGACACAGGCCTCTCACAAGAAGCCCCATCTTCGGGTCTCGTCATTTCATTTATTTGCTTACACACGATTTTCACTTTAAAAATCGTTATCTATCGGTTAACGGGACTTTCGCCGATGGAGCCAGCCCTTTACTACTTCAACTGATGAAGAACAAGCCACAGATATACCTCTGCAAAAGCAATAATTCTGATACACTTGCACTTATAAGAATTATGTTTTCACAATAACTCGAAAGTGTAATGTACAGATTTTTTTTACACTAGCACTGTGGAAAAAAAAAACAAAACCATTAATATGTAGCAACGAATAATAGGTTTTAACATCAAGCTCTTATGTACTTCATAATTATACCATAGTAAACTTTAAGTGTTCAATTACGGCAAGTCAATATAGAATTACTTTGATATAAAAAGCGCATCCGGTACCAATCCTTGGCCCACTTTGACGCGTGATAGACGCATCAGTCTGTAATGGAATGTTATGCTTGCCAAGTCCGTCTCCGTAATGACATCCATCACGTACATATTTACATAAAATATTAAAAGGCACCGAAGAAGCCAGCCGGCATGTTTTGCTTTGTGTTTTACATATAATATGAATAATGTTTTTTCCACACCATAGAATAGAATATCATTTTTTGTGACCAAGATTTGAAAGTTCGATGGAAATCACACATAAAAGAGCTCTATGATATGTACTGACGCGTTTAATTAAATTAATTCAACACATTTCTTGGGATAGAGGTGCACTTCAAGTTTAAGGTTATATTATATTTAATTACCCCAAGATTAGGTAGGTAGGTATATCTCTTATCCATTTTCATCAAACACTGTTACAAAACAATGTTGAATTCTGTAACAATAGAATCCCACAGAGCAATCTTTGTTACCATTAACTAGATAATGTTTGGATTAAACTAAAATTAACATATTTTTTGCGTTTTATGGCTTGAAGTGGGAGTGCGGGCTACCTATGCGTGAATGTTTTGTTTGAAATGAATTTGTAAACAGCATTTGTGGGTGAACGCGTTACGTAATAAACGAGGACGGCGAGTCACCAGGAATGTCACACGTGTGAATCTGTTTGCATAAATAAAGTTGAACAGTTTGATAATTTCTTGTTATTATACATTATGGCCGGGCGTCAACGTCTGCCACCATCCTATATTGCACAATACAGAAAGGTCGTCGATGCAGTTATATAAAAAAACATGTTCCGTGCACTGTTACGACACGCCATCAGACGGAGACACAAATGTGCGTGATGGTTAATTCGGCTAATGGCGTCAATGTCGCGACCGTGCTAGCGCTGCCATGGGGATCTGACTTGCCGGCTGACGGTCGGCGATCGTTTATTAACTGTGCACTAACAACACCCAGTTTGTCTTCGTTTAGTGTCGTGTGAATTGTTATTCAGATATTTATTCGTGCCTTGCCTCTGTTACGTGAGGTCAGATTATCTAGCCTTGTATTTTATAATGCCAATTGTCAACTCCGTTAGCGAAGAGACTGATACGTATCTTGTAGTCGAATATATGCATTTTGTTTACAGGACCAAAAGAGTTCTTCTATCGCGGTCACAACTACTTCTACACCGGACATGTGCCCGCGCTAGCTAACAAAAAATTCGACTGGTTGGACGGCCGTAATATCTGCAGGGAATATTGCATGGATCTCGTATCGATGGAGACACAAGAGGAAAATAACTTGATATTTAAGCTTATCCAACAGAGTAAGTAGCATACATTATTGGGTATATTATATTTGTCCTCGTTTGAGTCCATGACAATAAAAATATTGGGAAACTGAGAAAGAATTAAGTATGATAATTATTATATTAATAATGCAGCACGTAAAGATTAATACTAGTTGGAATTAATAACTTCGGATGTGAATTAAGATGATTAATGATCCAATGGGACTGAAAATGATTTTCTTGAAAATCATATAAGTATACCATATTGCAAGATCATTAAGGCTAAACTTAATAAAAGTTCCTTTGATTAAATTCTCATCACTATTGTATATTTTCTGTTTTGGAACGACAATCTGCCAACTATACCCGTCCTAAGGCGGGAAAGTTGTACCAACTTAAATACTTTACATTATACCTACCTGCCGACGTAACATTTAACATGTGATGTCATGATCAGATATAGCGGAAGTACACAACATTGCAATGTTGGCTAAGCTCCACTAGTGACCTACGCTGGTTTTTAAACGCCGCAATAGAAAAGTGTGGGAAGGGCTATTGTAATTCAGTTCACGATGTAATTAACCAACACACTCATACACTGTTGTAACCGTTTGTTTAGTGATTGCATATGTTTTACAGACGATGTCCCATACATCTGGACTTCTGGTCGTCTTTGCGACTTCAAAGGCTGCGAGTCGCGCAGAGACCTGGAGCCCAAGAACGTTTTCGGCTGGTTCTGGTCAGCTAACAGGGAAAAGATGTCACCTACCAACCAGGTTAACATTTTTGATTCTATCATCGCAGAAATAGAGTATTTACTACGATACGTACAATATTAAAAATGTTGACTTCGTTTGTTTGGTAACGATGTCAATGTTTTTTGTGCTTTAAATGTAATGTTTTTATCTTCGCTGTGACATGCTGCTGTGTTAGACGCATGCATCGAACGTAGACAACCTCCAATTCCACAGTACCCACCATCTTATTTGCATATTACATAACATTACTTACAGAAAACAAGATGAGAACGTACTCGTTACATCTTGGAACAGAAAAGATAGAATATATTTACAATTGCCACGGTGTAACACCCGTTGCATCACGCGTGCATATTTTCCGTGAACTATGAACAGAAACTACAGATATTATGATTTTTAATCTATGCTTTACCTAAACAGACACAATATAATATAAATGTTTTATGTATTTCATATAATATTATGTTTTATGTATATAATAGTATTTTAATATAATAGAAGAAACATAGGTGTACATACCGCACTTTTGTGGTCAACTTTATGTCAGTTTGATGTACAAGTAACCCAATAATTAGAGTAATTATACTTTGTAATAGTGTAACAATTGTTCGTAACACGTTTTCAGATCCCCAACGGCTGGGGCTACAACCCGTGGTCGCAGACGGGCCACAAGAAGCAGCGGCAGCCCGACAACGCCGAGTTCGAAATCAACGGTACCTCGGAATCCTGCTTGAGCATCCTCAACAACGTTTACAACGACGGCATCGCGTGGCACGACGTCGCCTGCTACCACGAGAAGCCGGTCGTGTGCGAGGACTCCGAGGAGCTACTCAACTACGTCGCCAGTACGAACCCCGGTTTGCGTCTGTGATCAGATCCGACCACACCGAATGCGACGACCTTCATTCCACGAACTAACATGCGGCGTGTGACAGAGGGCGGAGTGCCAGTAACCATTGGGAGAATATTTATTTAATTTAGCATAAAACACAAATAATGACATTTCACTTTTCTAATAAAATTTTATATAGATAATTTTTTCCTGCGTCCGCTAACATTTGAAATACTGTTAATACTAATTTGTTGCACATTATCGTAATCTACGCGACTGTTTCACCTAATATTTTCCTGTGAGCTACAAACAAAAAGTGCACTCCACTTTTTCATAAGATAATCATCACCGTATTTATTGCAACACCGGCACGTCGTTTCCGGACTTGCCATATTCTCGATATGTACGATCTCTTCCATATGCACTGCCCTTAATCCGACGTACAACTAATGTACAGTATAGCGATAAGATATAATTAAGTTAACTAAGATTATTTACCTAAGGGAAGAATTTCTATTTGTATATAAAATAAAATAAAACATTTTAAAATATACGCGTTTCATTTGTAATACTACCGCGATGTACAATAATCGCGTCAAATAAAACTCTTTGAATCGTACAAAAAATATATTTTCCAAATAACAAAACACAAACGTTCTCTTTCTTAAATAACTAATAACAGACAAAGTAACAATTTACGTGTAATCAGTACACTCCACATAAAAAAATAGTGGAAGAATATAAAAAGCAAGTCACAGCCTGGCTATGCATGGCTCGGTATGAATATAAAGTTATGACACTAAAGCTAAACCGATTATGTTGAAATATGGCATGCCGTTTTTCTAAATCTCCTGCACATAGAGTGAAATAAAACAAAATACCACATTACCCCTGGCAAAACAATAACATAATATTATATGAGTTAACGCTAGGGCTGCATCCCAGGTCCCAACTGATGTAAGTTGACTGCTTACATCAGCTCGCTAAATCAAAATACTCGTGATATTACAAATACCCTTTTTAAGAGTAATTGGTAACAGAAGTGTTGGTCATAAGCTGGATAAATATACCAAGTTAACAGACCTCTCAAAAACTTAACCAAAACAAAAAAGATTACTAACGTAAAAAACAACGCCATCTAGTGCCAATCATAGTTAATCTAGAAACAAATAATAATACTACTAAAAGTAAACTATAATAAACAAAAATATTCAATGATAACAAACAGTTTGTCCATCAAATGACAACAAACCATAATCAAATCAAAATCTAAGTACACATTAAAAAGTGACAGAATATTATAGTGTATGTTTATAAGTGGTCATATTAAAATCTTCAGTTATGAAAAAAAATCTTTACCACTCTTTTTTCACTTAGGCATAGAAGAAAAAAAAACATAATATTACATATCAACTATCAGCATAACAAACTTTACATACATGAAATTGCTACATATTTCGATAAATTCTATCGAAAGGACAAGCCACGACAAACACCCCGTCCAACAGATTTGAGGTCATGATCTTTATAACGTTCGCAAATCCTTAAATCGCGTGCTTTGTTCACCAAAATATTCAACACGTTATAATCGCTGCCGTGAATCGTGATATACAGCTTGGAATATTTCTCCATTTCAGCCGGCGTCAATCTGTACGCATCTTTGTTTTTCTTGTACCCGATTGTAGTTTCAAAGTCACTGGCGCCATCTTCAGCGTCCGGGTCGAACTCAAACAACTGCGCCGATTCTAACGTGTTTTTCACAAGATTCGCGTACTCTTGTAGCGACATCTGCAAGGATACAGTAGGCAACTTGTTTACCGCGAAACATGGTTTCAAAATACACGCACGATGTTTACGGCGAGTTATGTAGTATTTCGACAAATCTGAAATACGGGAAGAATTGTTAAACAATTCTAACGTTACATAATGTACATATTATGTCTATTATGAATTAAGTTTTACTTTCAATATAAACACGCTTGTCCTTTTTCAGAAACATTGGCCACAATTCCAGTTCATCAATAATGTTAACAATCTTTTTTCCCGGCATCTCTAGGTAAAGATCTCCTAGTATCTGCAACAATGTTTTACTACAATGATTTGTTGTTATAGCTTAATTCGTTCACAATGATTATAATATAGTGAATCATAAATAAAATGACATTTTTGATCAAGTGTGAAATTGCTGAAAATCAGGAAATGATTAATAGCCGATTGTTAGTTATGTAACATTTTGTAATCAAAATAGATGTCTGGAATAGTAGTCCACCTAAACACAATCTTCTCAACTAATCTAGGACACAACATACTCTAATCTGTAATTTTCGATTCGTAGTTCAATAACAGAATATAGAACTGAGTGTAACAAGTGACTTACACTTTTCATAATATTTCTTACAACGTAAGGAGAGCAAGACTAAATGTGTAATAGTTTAAAGTTGCTATATAGTAAATTTACAATAAGAAGGAATAGTTCCCAACATGAAAACTACTTACAACATCATTGTACTTGGTAGACATCACTGCAACAGGAACTAAATATGTTTTTAATGCAGATTTCAAGAGTCCCTGGCATTTCTCCACTGCACCTTTATTCCATGATACTGATATTTTATTATGAATTAGACAATCGCTACTGATGTACTGTAAATAATAATTTATGTGTCCTTAAACCATTTATTTAATTATTTAATAAATTGGTTTTTTAGCAGTTATAATTTCAGCTATTGTCTTTGCTGTGTTAATCCATGTGACATTTGCTATTCAATGTCTATGAATGAACAGTGTAACACTGTTCAAATTTCTCAAATTTTAATTTTGAATATATACAGCAAAATACCATCGAAAGTAATAAAAGTATCACAACCAGTCTAATATTATACTATTCTATAGTAAAGCTATTCAGATTTGAGTCTTGCAAACCTTATCCACAGGGGTGACGCCATGGACACCGGCTTCAAATATTTTAGTTGGGAGTTTTCTGTACTCCAGTGGGAGGTCTATGTAAACCATTTTATCATCAGGTTGTATATAAAAGCCATAGTCTACCAGCCAGATCAGAAACCGCGACTCCATTGTTATCACACCACGGTTCCATCTGTTTCTCCACATTACTGCAACATACTTTAGTCAAATGTTATTACAATAAATTATACTAACACTGAAGATTACTTTGAAATTTTTCAGCACAGTGAAGGGCTGTTGGACAGCATGCTGTTGCACAGATCAAACTGTTGATGTTGTAACATGTTTACTAAACATATTGTTACAGTCACATTATACTGAAATCGCAGAGAAATTTATCGTTATGTCACAAAGGTGCTATATTAATTGACTCCTTTGTAACAAGCAATAATTGTTTGAATTTATAAAAACAGAAAACAAGCAAACAACTTGAGGTTTTGGTATAAATTATTATCAAGGCATTGTTTCTTGTTCAATAAAATAATTTTTGCTTTGCTTTTCCAATTCAAATCAAAGGGAATAAGTATTAGACCTCTAAAATCCTCATAAAAATTACTTACTGGCAAAGCAAAGAAACTCTGTACGCGACGGTACGCTTAGATTGTTATAATAAAAAACTTTATTTTAGAAACTTATAAACTTTTGAAACTAGGTATGTACTAGATTATATTAGTAATGTTATTAAACACCTCACGCCTTACAACTTAGGTACCTTACCTGACCATGATTCACATCAGATACCGATTTGTTTATTGCATTGTGATCTGTATCCCCCTTGTTTTCGAATAAACTAATGTCTCTGGAAGACTCTTCTAATATACAAAAAAACGAAAAAGGATTCGTAAATGATGTCACTCTTACGTTCATCTTGGTAAAACGTTTGCATAAACTGTAGTTATTACTCTTAACAAGCAAAGAAAAAGTATCATGTATTTGTTGTCATACCCTACAACGTAGATTTATAAACAATTAAATTCCGCGCAATCAGCAAACTTAGATACGTCAAAAAAACGGTTAACAGATTTCGTGCGGGTAATGTTCTCACCATTGTAAATAAAATGTTCATTATAGGAACCTAAAAATATAAATAAAATTTAAACGTAACATAATGAGATATGAAATGAATTAAATTATTGTGCAGCTATTTATTTTCGGAATAACATACTATTTAGAGTTCAAATCGTAATTTTGGAGTAAGTATATAAATAAAAACTAGATTTGGTTTTTGACCGTTAAACAATTTGACCATAGATTAGCGTACTTTTTGTATTGAAGAATTTGACTAAAAAACTAAATAAATAGTTAAGTATCTAAATATTATGGAAAACAAAACCGATAAGAAATTTATAAATAGATACGTAAATAAAAATGAAAATCTTTTAGCCTTTGATTTAGCTATTCTAATGAAAAAGAACCATGTACATTTCATAAAAGAACGTGACCCAATTATTATAGGTAAAGCATAACTGGGTACTTAATTGAAAATAAGACATGGCTGACCACCAGCATGCATATTTTGTACTACTTCCACATTCAACTGTATTATTATTATTTTTCCACATGTTGACTAATGATAATCGTATCTGCAAAAACATATTGCTTTTGTTTGACATAAATTCATTTTCTATTTACTAATTTATATTGCAGAAAATTTAATTTTGATTTTGCTAAGGCAATAGCGGTAGGCGTGCATGATCTTGATTTTATAGCGCGCTGTTATCTATGAAAGCATCAAAAACGTTGGATTCATATTTCGAATTGAAAATAAAAATACAAACATGGATTAAGTAAGACAAAAATTGTATTGATTTTATTGCATAAAGTCAAAAGTTACACCAGACTTTTATTGATTTAAATTCATGCTGAATTCTTTTAATTTAATACGTGATCCAAAAGATATGTTACAAAAATGTTTGTTTCCGGTATTGGTATAAAAATTTAGTAACAGGATGTTGTTATCAACTTATTGTACCTTACGATAATTTTCAGCGAAAAGTTATTAGGCCAAAGTTTTGTAAAGTTCAAGCTCACGAAAATACATAATACCACAATGGTTTCAACGGTTTCAGTGATATGATTATCTATCAGTAATATTTATAACGGCTAGATGGCGCTATGCAATTAAGGATAGCAAACCTCAATAATAGATGGCGCTTTCTTCCATAGCAATTTTTTGTAACAATCATATTTTTAAGTGTTTTCACGTCGTTTTGAATAAAACAAACGTTATAAGTAAATAATTTACACCACTGATCACAGATACTAGATAGACTGCATTACTACAGTTCATCAGACGGTGAGAGAGGTATTACTTCTGACGGTTTGGTTTGGTCTTATCGTGATGACATATACGTATGTAAGTATTGTATATCAATTCATATTAATCCCTGTTAGTACACTCGCATCACACCAGCGATATTCCAAAACAGTCCAGTGTAAAGCTAGCCCTGTAAGCGGATGATCTCGCTCTATACTAGAACCACCACTATGCAATAACATTGCTCAAATGACTCGAGTCCGCAACCGACGCCCTCGCCGCGTGGTTTAGGAAATGGACAATTGATGGACACCCCGACAAAAGCGCAGATGTCTGCTTCAGTAGGACGAGGTAGACTAAAAAGATAAGGTCGCATCCTCTGATCCATTTACTTGTTTTAATCGACTTCAAAAAGAAGGAGGGTATGTGCATATGAATCTATTTATGTATGATTACTAATTTTTCCGTAAATTGTGGACGGAATTTGATAGTTCTTTTTTATTTCAAAAGATTATACCTATTCTCGATGTGGTCCTATTGTCAGCAAAATACAATCTGATTAGGAGATCCAATGGAAATCGATTGAAATCCTCAAATTTTACAGGCATATCTGTTGAATTGGCTCAAAGCAAATGAAATCTATTAATGATTTGTATACTGGGTCTATAACGATAAAATCTGTCCGATTAACACAAAAACCCACTTTTACGAAAACCAAAGCGCCAACGAATGTCAGACAACGAATGTCAAAGAACAGAGTATTTTTGGCAAATTTTGTATCGATCTTTTGAGTCGGTCTTTCTCTTGTCTCCTTTAGGGCGCATTAAAAACGGTTCACCCTAGTTTGACATTTATTATGCGTAAAATCATGCGACAAGAAAAAGATCCAACGCTACCCTAGTGGTGGACAAACACTCGTTAATGGTGAAACTCGCTTGTTGCTAACGAGGTGACGGTACATTAGCAGTAAACGTACTGACTAAATATTTCCGAATATTGCAGTCTTGGATATTTTTTTGACCACAAGCTGAAAACAACACTTAACCACCATATTTGCTAATAGATTTGGCTTGGTGATCGCTTAATTCTTTTAATTCCATATAATGTCGAATGAATAGAGAATGCCACCAGGCATTAAGTCCGCCCATTGTATCCTAGCATTAGGTGCTACGATAAAGTTTAAATAAATAAATGTCGGGTATTTGATGGCAAATGGTTACCATCGCACAATTATATGTGGAACACCGGTGCACTACCTCGTATAGGCGTCACCAGTCTTACCTATAAATAAAATCTGTACCGCCTTAGACATTTCTCCACAGGCCTGCAGTCGGCTGGTAGAAAATGCTATTTAGCGTAAATTCCGTCTGTCTATCACAATTTATTTTTGATTCAATAAAGAAAAAATAAATAAAAATCAATTATTCAATAGAATGTTCCTTATATCCATCTTAACTAGGTATTCTATTATATCGAGCGATTCCTGGTACTGCACAGTCCTTCGCCACAACCACAAGCTACACCACACTACCTCGGTGATAGTTATCTGCAAATAATTTAAAACTAAACAATTCATTATAACATATATTTTTTATGTTAAACACTTTATACAGCAATAATATATTTATTATTAGAACATCACGCCAGGTCCCTAACGGCATTGGCAGAAAGCACAGAGTGCCAAATATCTCTATCCTTATAAACCTAACTAATTCTACATTCATTACTCTATTCATACATACGCGGCTGCAACTGAGACTACATCAGCCATTATCTGAAAAAAAAACTGACCTATTTGGTCCATTTTACACAGGGCTATCTAATTCGAAATTGGACAAATGAATGCCTTGGTTATGGTAACCGGACTGCTTATAAAATTACGTATATTGCCTCTTGGTCTAGCGGCTGGAGATCCTGACTGCAAACCGGAGATCGTAGGTTCGATTTCCACCCGGAACTAACATCGGTGTGATGAGCACAATTAGATGTTCTGTGTCTGGGTGTAGTAAATATGTCTTTATAAGTATTATATAGTATGTATATACATATGTAGTTTATCAGCTGTCTGGTCATCATAGTACAAGCTCTGCCTAGTTAGGCATCAAATGACTGTGTACATAATATTACCTACATTATATTTATTAGAATATACATATATGGACATGTTATACATAGTATAAAACAGTCGCTTTCCGCTGTCTGTCCCTATGTCCCTATGTATGCTTCTATCCTATGTATGATCTTTAAAACTACGTAACGGATTTTGATGCGGTTTTTTTTCCTGTATAGAGTGATTCGAGGGGAAGGTTTATATGTATAATAACATCTGTTATATAGCAGAGAAATACTGTTATTTTTGAGGTTTCTAATGTGATGTCGTAAATATTTACATTTTTTGCGGCGGGGGCGGGGCGAAGTCGCGGGCAAAAGCTAGTGTATAATAATTGTATAGATAGTATTCTTACAAACAAACAAATGTCGTCATCACACGAATGTTACACGTAACAAAACTTCCTTGATCAAATAATAAGTTCAATTGTTATCCATTGGTAATGCGTATTATTTTGCATATCGACGGCCGCGTCTCCCTCCTCTTGATGCAGGAACGAAAGAACATGCATTACTTATGCAAATATAAACTTGATATCTTTATATATATAATACAAAGACGTGTACTTACAAAAGAGACCATACCATGTACTTATATATACAGAAACAAGTACACTTTATTAAGATTTGAGTAACTTTGAGTTGGTAGCTCACGGATATTTTGAATGATAAACTGATAACATCGATATAGTGTAGATATCTATCTGACTGACTAACAAGAATAAATGTTTTCAATATGCAGTACCTACTTGACCTTTTATAACATTTTTGTCAGATATTCAACTTACTTTACGACGAATCGAATCCTTGGAACTATATAGGAAGTTTTGTAGGCTCTGTAGGTCTGTAGTAGATAGGGTACATAACCCTGGGGAAGCCAACAAAATGATGCTTGCGAGCTCTTGTTTTGGCTATTTTGAAATTGCGAAATGGTAAAACACCACTCCGGTGCGATCCGTGAAGATCTCGCGGAGGGTGAGAATCGTGCGACGTGTGTGAATGACATGGGGCGTCCGCCTCGCCGCCGCCGGTGATGTGCTGATGTCAGTGGAAGCGGCGAGCGGCGGCTCTCCCGACGGCGGCGGGCGCACGCACGGAATGCAGCGGCGGGCGCGGGGTGCGGGCGCGGGCCGCTGCTGCCGCGGCGACGCCCGGTGCTGCCCGCCTCGCCGCCTCGCCAGTCAGCCGCGCGCTACCCGACACGAGTGTTGTTCGAGACGTGCGGCACCACCTCCGCCCGCGCACAGGTACGTATCGCACTCGACCTTCACATTATTTCTTCGCTTTGCGTTTCCTCGGGGACAGACCGCGCATGGTCGGCGAGCCGGCGCCGGCTTCGCCGTATATTCTGACTCGGCCCAATAGACGGTCGGCGGGCCACCAGAAATAGCCGGTGGTCGACCGTACCGGTATCTTCCACCTCGAATATACCGGCCTCCGACAGAGTTTCGGCACGATGACCCGTCGAATGTTTGCCAAACGAGAATCCCTAAATACTTACCGGTCAATGCTTCGGCGGCTTTATCAGTGTTACATATTTATTATTTGTCGGTGCGGTGAGGTCAGCGAGCGAACGCGGCGATGTGCGCCTTATCGCATGAGGCGTAGGGTCGGCGCGGGCGCTTGGGACGACGACGCGGGCGCGCCCGACCTCGGCTCTGCTCTGTCTTTGCTCTGCTCTTGCGTCGTTCCTATTTACAATAGGTATATAAGATACCGACACCTACGTAGTCAGTCATTCGTTCTAGACTATTGCAATCTTATTGCAGATTTAGTAGCTTTTGACTGCTGTTTTAACGTCCTTGGCGTTTTACCAAACGTCTTTCGGTAGGTAGTAAGTAAAGTAGGTAGGTGCGGTGGTGGCTGCCAACGACCTGCATTAGGGATCAAATATTTCTAAAACAATTCTCTTATAATGGTTTCCTCGCAAAAAAATGCACTAAAACTTTTTGTTATTAAACGATAAGCTTTAAAAAAGCTTCGTTTAACCTTTTTACGCATAATTCATCCTGCACCGTACAATGTCCGTGGTATAGGATTGTAAGTTGAAACGTGACTTACTTATATAAACTTGTTAACTCTTCAATATTTCTACAACCGTAACATTGTTTGTTTCAATGACGTATTACAATCGACGCGTATGTGCGACTTTAGAATTTGCCGCAAATGTTTGCTGTTAAAAAGACAGTTTTATTGTCGCTTACCTCACTAGACTATATGAAAATATGTTAGCGATGCGAGACGATGTTAGCGTGCCCGTTGACGAGGGATCCGGCGTTCGTCCGGTGTTGTCTTCACCAGCAGTGTTCGTTGCGTGAAATCGTACGAGCCGGTCGCTACACGAATATAGCCCTTATCGCGTATACACAATGCCCCATAATTCTATACCGTAATAAAAGGACTTAGAACACCCTAGACGCATCGCTCCAACCGCTCTCGGCCTCGTTATGTTTATGGTACTCGAAATTCATACTTAACACTACCGCATTGGATTCGTAACTGCTTGCACGAGCCTAGGCGGTAACAGTTTTTCATAGACGTTGTAGGGTCGAGATCCCAACGCACAAGAGAGTGAAAGTAGGGGGTGGGTGATAAGGGTGGTGCCGCTCCCTGCAGAGTGGTCGAACCGGGTCTTCCAACTAGGATTTTCTAAATTTGCTGCTGTTAGACCGTTGCCGACAAAAAATGAATGTTAGTTTGTGTTGAACGTAAAATTCACTCTATATATCTATATTAAATATATCCTATTTATCTTATTTTGAAATTAGAACATCTTGTGCGATATTTCATATTGCGTAACGCCCGGTAATAAGTACCAATAACGATTGATACTTATGAGATAGCATATCAATACCACCTTATAACGTCGCAAAACAAAATATTGCAGATGAGAACTGATTAGCTGTGTGGATACTCTTTAGTTAAGTGCTACAATTTTATAATATTATCCTCTCTTGCATAATTCGATTTATCCATTTGATGGATTTAAATGGATTCAAATAATCCATTAAATTTATTCGTTTTTTGGGTTCGAAAATCTAATCAGCACCACAGCCTAAAGGAATATCAATTTATATCGACAATATATAATCGGCAAGCAATGCAGACGAGTTATCGTGTTCAAGCCAATGTCAGCCAGAGGTACGCCCCTGACACACCTATTAAATTAGTTAATTGTATGCGTGCCGGCGCGACTTGGTAACGTATATGTTACACTGAGAAGTAGTAGACACTCGTATGTATAGGCATACAAGCTATATAGCGGTCAATGCAATAAACTCGGTTGCAAAAAGCTTTAAGCTCCAACTATATCCGGCTAAAATTGCTAGTACATATATTATGTATGTATATTGTGGTAATTGCGTAGACACTTATATTTTCCATAGAACTAACGATAACATTTTCAACATTGCAAATCTTAAAAGATGGACACTTTTCAAGATGGACGTTTTGATGATTTTTAAAGAAAGAAATGAATTTAATTAGCTGTGGCACGTTGACGTGTAATGTATGCATATCATTGACGCGGCATTTTTTTTTTGTTTTTCCTCCGACTTTTCACAAAAAGTGTAATTGTAAGCCGAACGTGGAATCATATTATACGAAGTTTTTACGTACTGACATATATTTAACAATAGCCACGGACAAAGCCTACATACGCCTATCTCATCTTCAGCGGTTCTTCTCTTTATTCAGTCGTGTAACTCTAATTATATACCTATACACTCTCAACCTATTGGGTTTCAAACCATCTACCATCGTTTTATACAAAGTTTACTTTAGACATTAGCGGACGCCGCGGACATTTTCAACTATCAATATAAAATAATTACTACATTGTACTAAGTACATAGTATCCTTGAATAATCGTTAATATAGATCTATCTCTAGGGATCATAATTTTCTGATCTGTTTCCAACTGATTTAAGGTCGACCTAGTCTGTTTTTCTGATCCATTCCAGTATTCCAAAAGCAATATGACCGCCTAATATTTTTCAAAATTTATAATTAGACCTCGAGCAGGTTTTTATTACATGGGGCTTATTTTCATAAGAACTATTCACAATCAGAAAAACTATAAGTTTCATATATGCAATAATATGTTCTAAATTAAGTTGTACTGGGCGCACACTACCTAAATATATTCACTACTAGCTTTTGCCCGCGACTTCGTCCCGCGCATATATTATTATGCACATGTCACTATACATATAAACCTTCCTCTCGAATCACTCTATCCATTAAAAAAACCGCTTCAAAATTCGTTGCGTAGTTTTAAAGATCTAAGCATACATAGGGACATAGGGACAGGAAAGCGACTTTGTTTTATACTATGTACTCGAAGTGATGAGAGGAGAGTCGTGTCCGGCAGCTTAACAATAAAAAAGGATTGAAAAAAAGGACAAGATCCTAGGGAGGTGCGGTGGTGGCATTTCAATAAACATTTCCTACCTTCGACGAGGACAAAGTAATCGCTTCCATGGCAGTTATCACTACAAAATAAACGTTAAACCGAATTGAAGGTTCGCACACGCTTCAAAACTTTGCTATTTGGTCTCGCCGCTAATCTTAACTCGTCATATCTTACAATTTGACATTAGATCTCCACTATTCGCCTCGCCCGATATAAATCAGCTGAGTCGATGTGTGATATATTAAACAAATTAAGCCTATACTGCTCAAAAGTTACGTTACAATTAGTATAAATCCATTTTAGCAACATTTCACGTGTCAACGTTAATAAAAAATATATGTACACAAGTAATTATGGTCCTTCAAAAAAATCGATGTAATAAAATCCGATTTTACTACAATTCATGTATTTACAAACGTTAGTATAAAATTCTGAATATCTCCTTTAGGCTTGTGATTCGAGACAAGTACACACATACCCTGGATTTTATAATTCGTGACATTCCTCCTCTCAAGGGAAATGGAGTTTTGAACTATTCGTAACTTATGTAATTAAATAATTATAATATAATTGTTGATGCTTTTCATAAATATATAAAAAAAATACTATTTATTTGAACTGAAAATTATTTATTTATGTATGTACCTACTCGGTCCGTAGCAGGTACTAGGCGACGGTCTGCGTTTTGTTAACTGGGTCATGTGGCCGAAGAGAGGGTCAACATTTTTTTCAATACTGTAATAAGATTTACTTATTCCCAAACATATTTGCTATAAAACAAGCTGAGATAAATCACGATGGAATATATGCTGTTCGAGTATTTATCTGTATAATCATTTAGTTTTAAGTAGCAGATTCAGAGACAAGATTTCAAAAATATGAATAGGAATAAAAAAAATATCTGGAATAAATGGACAATAATTTGTTAATAAATTAATTGGTACATTTTCCCTTAAATACACTCGGGATACTGCAAAAATATTGAACATGCTCCTTTAGTGTAGACTTGTTTCAATCGTAAATAGACTAGCTTTTCAACTGTTTTAGAAAAGAGCAGAATTCTTAATGGAAAACTAACCGCCGGGGTTGGCTAGGTGTGTCGTCTATTTCTGACTTAAAGTTTCCGCCACATAGTAGGCTACATCTTCGCTTACCATCAGGCGAGATGTCAGCCAAACGTTCGACAATTAAAAATTTTAAAAAACCAATGTTGAACGGGTTGCATAATGGACATTCCTAATGAAAGAATATATAAGAGAAAGGAGAAGAGCTGCTTACTTTACCTTATATATTTTATTCAAACAATCCTAATACTCGGCTTAATGTTTTTAGTAATCTTATCTATATCTATATCTATACTAATATTATAAAGAGGAAAGATTTGTGTGTGCGTGTGTGTGTGTGTATGTAACGAATAGGCACTAAAACTACTGGACCGATTTCAAAAATTCTTTCACCATTTGAATGCTACATTATCACTGATCAATATAGGCTATATTA
>DWDX01000168.1:0-34710 GCA_018245675.1 Agara michaeli | reverse complement strand
AAAAACGAGGCCAGAACTCATAAGAAAAACGACGGAAAACCCACCACCGCACAAACGAGACGTGCGTCGACTGAGTGGAGTCACGGAGCGCCGCGGGCCGGTCACTCGCTTCCGCTACCAATTACGCTAATGGAATTTATTTCATTTCAAACTCCTGCTTCTTCAACTGGAGTCCCCACTGTGCACTTGGAGTGCTCTTATATTGAGACTTGGTCGTTTACTTACACTGACTGTAACCTCAACATACGTAAAAAACATTTTGTTTTCAAATTTAAAAAACTAATACAATCTGCGCATCTTAGTTGAATCCAATACTTAATAGTATTTTTCATCACATAAATTAAGGTCAAGTTTAAACTTCATAATCTAGGTGATTAGCTAGGTAACATAGCTACACAAATTATCACATACATTTAACATACACTAACTGGATTAATGTTACCGATAGTAACGTTCCAGCAGAACTGCTGCTTATAATACAATCTTGAGACAACCTCACACAAAGCCGTCTGCTCGCAAATTAGGAGGACCCTATGTTATGGTAACCTGACAACTGATACAACACATATATAAATGCTAAATACATACAGATAATTTTAAGTCCAGACCCAGAACTTATTCATGCTTATTACATAAATACTTGTTCTGAGTAGAATCGAACCCACAACCCCGGGCTTATTAAAATTGACTATTCAGCGAATCAACGAACCAGAGAATGAATACGGACTAACTAATAGTAATAGTCTTGCTAACAACTGATGCTATCTGAAATCAAAAGTCGTGTTGGGCCGATCGCCATGTCTCCGGGCGGCTGCGCGCGGACACATATCATTGCTTCCTGCTAGTTTGCTACTCTCTTCACATAAAAATGATTGCCAATAATTTTATAAATTCAGTAAACATAAAAGTTTAATAAAAAATACCTTGACTGATATCGAAATAAAATTCCGTTGAAAAAAACCCAAGTGTCTTTGTTTCGAGACTTGCTCACCTCTAAAGAACTTCCCCTCAGCATCTAATATTAGTCAATTAGGTATTCAGAACGCGCGCTCCGCGCCCCGCACCGCGTCTGCGGCCTGGCCGCTTCAGCTTATAATCTGTCCTGTGTGCACCGTATCTAACGATATTGAATTTCTTTCAATACTGTTACCCTTGCAATAACTGTCCAAGTAACTAATTTTTAACAGACAGCAACATATATTGTAAAGATTTTTCCTTTAGATACACTGGAAAAACGATTCATTGAAGAAATAAATATTTGATCCTTATGTATAATTTTTGTCCCTATAATAAGTATTTTAATATTTGGCACTCAGTTTTTGCTGCCTACCGCGTTAAGGACCTGGCGTGATGGTAGAATAATAATAGTAATTGGTGATTTTATCATTTTATATTTCGTAATATAGTTAATGTATGGGTGTAACTCTATTTGCAGTTTTGATTTAGATAACCAAATCTTTGACTAAGCTTAGCAAATGCAATCAAGCATTAAATCTACCATCGTGATTTTTTTCCCTTAAACTATCTTTACTTTTTATATCACCATATTTATTTAGAGATATGTATATTAAACCTGGAAATACATTTCACTTAATTAACAAGTTAAAAGGTAATCCACATTCAGAACTGCTCTTATATAAGTACTATTAAAGTTCGCTAGTAGATATATAAGTTCCTTTATAACTAACATTGATCACTCGGATATCCAAAGCGTGTACCCTATTTATGACTAGCTTGAAAGATCGCCAGCACACAGTGTATTAACTGATCGGACTCCGATAATACGAAATTACAAAAAGTACAAACATTATTTTATAGCTGAAAATAAACTTAATATTTTTATATTTTCGAGAAGAGTTATCATACTACTATATTCGTATGTAATAAGAAAATTTCTTTACAGAAGCGGCCGCAGCGCAAAAAATAATAACAATGAAATTAAAATGTCAGATCTCAGTGTACAAATTATTCTTATATTAATAATCCAATATCATTAACGGAACCGCTTCTCACAGGACACGCCGAAAGCTGAAGCGTGCAGGCCACAGACGGTAGGAGGCTGAAGTGAGGAGGGCGCGCGGTGCGCACCCTGAATACCTAATTGACTAATATTAGTTGCGAGAGAACTCCTTAGAGGTGAGTACAAAACTTTCGACAAAGAACACGTACGACTCCTACAAAGCCACTTTTTAAGTGTTACTGAAGAATGGATTATGACAGTCTATTTATTATATGTTTTAAAACAGCAAAAGCAAAAGTGAAATTTTAACTAAATTGGCAGTAAATGAATACATTAAAAAACTTTTAAGAAATAAAAGTGCAAAAGTTATTCCTGGAACTCAGAACAAAGCTTATGATATAATACATTCTAATTTCCAAAGAGATAAATAATAATTATACAAGCAGAGCTCTGTGGTTTACTATTTTCAATAGGTGGGTAATGTAAAAAACATAACCTTATTTCTAAACGGGGTTAGTTTAAAAAACGGTAAAATAAACTTTTACTCCCAACCATAAGCTTTTACTTCTTAATTTTTACATTCCTGATTTGAAAAATATTGAAATTTCATACAAACTTGACATGTCGTGGCGCCATCTAACGACGAGTTACATATAACAACGTAAAAACTCTAAAATTATTAATTATCGTGTTCAAACATCCATATAATCTGTATAATTTATACCCACTTTCATAGTGAGCAGTTAAACGGTGTACAAATTACAATTTTTATTTTTATGTTTTTAAACGCGTAAAATGGCATAATACTATATTTTTTAATGTGATAGACGGGTGGCCCATTACAAAATGTGAGTATATTCTTTATCTGTATTGGATTCTAAATAATACATAAGTATTAGTGCATAAGCACTACCGAGATAAATTATGGACGCAGTGCTGTGCCCTCATGTGTTAACGTAGGTACAGGTAGATACGTGTGGCGACCATACAACAGCCCGTAATCGCGAAATACTACATATTATTTTGGTACATTCATAGTTTAATACCAAATGAAACGTTAGCTGAAGTATAACAAATCCAATGAAATTCTAAAATCGCCAAATCATATCAACTGTCTGAAGCATTATCAAGATTGGCAAATCCCCGAACGAACGGATTTGCAAAACAAGAGGATAGCTCTTCAATAAGTTCAATTTTCAACTTGCATCCAACGAACATCATTTTTAAGACAAATGTCTAAAGCTTCACTTTGGGAATATTGTTTTTATTATCAATTTTCACAAGCTTGTTGTGAAAATTTCTAATCCTTTTATATGGTGATTTATTTCCTTCACTCGAATTCACTCACTTCATATTTGGTGTATTCATATAGTTTTTTCTATCGCCCAGAAAAGTAGAAGCTCCCGTTAAAGCACTCTTGCCCGTTACGACTTTTATCGCGGGAAATCTCTCTCCTCTCTGCATAATTCATCGCTATGAAGTTGAAACCGAAGTCGTAAAAGAAATCGCTCTATGATTTCATGTCTTCGACGGAAAACTTTCTACTTGTGTTTCTTTTGAACCAATGGCGAACGTGTTATGGTAAACCATTGCAGTCTAGATTTCATAATGTAGTTGAATATCGAAATTTTACAATAGTGCAAACTGGCATTGTTTTCTTTTTTACTTAATACACACACAGAATATAAATCATAGTGATCAGTACTTATTACGGGGTAGAAATTAACTTCAAAAAGGGTGGGGAGCCACAGTGTTATAATAGAGATACTGTGTACTATTGCATACCCACCTACCTTTTAAAATATTGAAACCTGTTCGCTATGTCACTTTCATATCTCTTACGTACTACAGCGATATAATGTATTAAGTGGCATAACAAATCATAATTCTATTTAACTTCACTATTTACAATAAAATCACAAGATAAAAGTCGACACGTCGACAGGTCGACACATCGACACGTCGAGTTTCTGCCCATTCTATAATAATATGACTCAAATTGGCTTCACCGACTCGTTAAAAGATGAAAAAAAAAACTCTACAAAAAGATCTAATTCGAAAGTATGTATAACATTACCTAAATGGAAATAATAAATCGACACGAAACTAACATTTGACTAAGAATAATTGCGGAGGAGTGGTTTCTTATGAATTAATTTTTGTTTTTTGCATCTCCGCAGACCGGCATAACGTTGGAAGTTTCTTTACAAGAAATGCTTTAAAGGAAATTCCAAAAATATTTTAACAACATCGAGATTCACGGGTAACAAGTTATATTAATTTTATGCCGTGTTATTTTGTCGACGGGCTATGTCTGTATTACCTATATAAAAATATAATATTATAAATTTAAGAAATCGTTCAAATCTCTAACATGAATCTCGTCATATATTTTAGTTTATACACATATACATATTTTTAACACATTTCGCTAAAATCCTATTGTTATAAATTACCCATGTTTAAAAAAAAAACACTTCCAAATACAAAACGTTAACCTGTATCTTGCATAATGAAAATGTAATCTTTATATTTTGGCCTATTTTGATAAAATATTTACACTGGATTCGTCAGTGTTGTAAAAAATTCAGTCAAAATATCTTGCTTGATAGACGTTATAAGAAGTTCCTTAAATTGAAAACACAAATGAGTCTTTCTCGTCATATCATAAAGTCGCCTGCGGGAATGATTAATTTGAAATTATAATTTAATTAGCTTTGTCCTGTGCACAGACTGATGATGGCCTTCACAGTAATAAATAAATATTTACTAGAATCCTCGGGATAATGAGGAAATTCTGTCGTGTAACATTTTTGTTTAAATTATAAATTGATTATCTTTGCCTTAATTTATGGTTAAAAAAGAATCCACATTTAATCAAGCTGTTGGCAAATTTATTAAATTCGTAAATCTTTTAGAATGACGGGCTTTGTCAGTAAAAAAATATTAAGTTTGTGAATACTTGTAATTTTTTCTTTTATATTTGACACATGTTGGTCTACAATACAGCCGTGTTGTAAAGCTATATGTTTATGGTTGTATATATCTGCAGTAAAAAAAATTTATAATATAAAACAACATTTTTTCCTGTAGGTCCCTTAGAACGAGATGGTAAATCTCAGCAAAACCGCAAACTAGAAACGTATTTAAAGTGTAAGAAATACTCGTAGTGTTCTAGATTTGTGTCCGTGCATAGTAGTCTAAAAAAGATGTGACATTTTTTTAATATATGAATCCTGTCTTACAATGTAATCGTTATGAATAGAATAGACTATATTTTATCTTATATAAAAATGTGATAAGAGTTTTGCTGTTTTATAGCTTCCCATTATGACAGATATTTATATTCAGCAATCCAGATATCTTATTGATTAAATCTAAGTAGGGTATTATAATACAAATAAAGGCAATCTCCCCATGAAACAGGCCATGTGCCAGCCTAATCCCACAATAAATCATCATTTGGACGAATAATCATCATAAAGCCAACCGTAGCAGCGCGTGGAGAGAGCGGCGACGATGGCCGATCGCTCCCATACATCATGTTGCGATTACATGTATCAAATAAACATTACGCCGGCTCGCCTTCTCATATTATACGGAGGGAACTTGTGCGGTTTTACCAATAACGATATCCATATTTTTTGCAGAAAAAATGCAATTTGATGTGTCCGCGCTCAGACGAGCAGCTTATCAAAGTTGAGATATAAGAGAATATTAAACCAGAGCTCAGTAATAACAGCAGTTAGGCTTTGAATTATCAATCCAAGGTCTTTTTATTTGCCTAGACTATTGCCTATTTGCTAAAGCACGTCAGCTGTTAGTTCTTCCAGATAGTTTGTTTAATACCATAAAAGTCAAATACATTCTGAAGCTTCAAAATTACGTTTATAATTATATTATATCGCTGATTTTTTTCATTTATTACAGTGCGCATTTTTTTTTCTACACAAAGCTAAAGTACCTATATAGTAGCATTTTTGAGTCCCAAGTTATTCAAGGTCGAAGGTCACAAGAATCAATTTTTCGAGATTATCTAGATCTAGCGTCTATGATGATAACATCTATTATAAAAAATATAAAGTACACAATTTGCGACATATTTTGTTCCCGACTTTTTTTATATGCGCTCAACCGATTTTTAGACAGGGCGGAGAGACCGTAGCGCTCAGTCATACACACAGTTTCGCAAGGTCAACTGTGCATCTGTATGAATAATACTTTATATTAAGTTATTAAACCATTAAAATGTTATTAACAATAAATAATTTGTATTATTCATTAGTTAATATATTTGGTTTAATAACATTTTACATATATTTTATCCTTTTAGTAATACCTACCAGCTTTGCGTAATTAAAAACTCATTTAATAAAATCCTTATTATATTTTAAATATTTTAATAATTACATATTATGTAAGTTGCGATATAGGTCTTCACGAAGCAGTAATATTTAAACAGCAAAGCTCCACGCAGCAGTAGTATTTAAACAGCAAAATGTACCGTGTACGTATAACCTAAAAACCCATTATAGATAACTGTTGAATATGGAATAATTGAAATCACATTGACAGTTTCACAAATGACCTACAACAAACTTATAAACTTTCCCTATAGTAATACTATATAGTGTAGATAAGCAGTTTGAGTTGTACCATATGCTGGATGTTGACGATACACTGACCAATTAATACTATATGATAAGTTCATATCATTATTAATAGAAAATGGCTATCGTCTGTTTTATTCTCACAACTCAAACGAAGCCTCAAAAAAGCAATCATCGTATATGAACAATAACATTTATCTGCACCCTATTCGATAGGGGCGTACGAGTACTTTGGGCTTCTATCCCTTAGGGGAAGCTGGATAGATCCTCAAAGGAATTTACATTAAATAATGGCATGTTTAAATATTGTGAAGACCCTAGATTTTTAAATCTATATAGTAGCATTAATATAAGAATATGAATTTTAAGAAGCTCGATTCGCACTTATGGCACTTTGCTTAAAAAGACAGCAAACCAAATGTGTTTAATAGACATTTTTTTTTTTTCACGAATATACCACCAAACATTCCAACACCTATTTTTCGGAACCTACTTACGCCTATAACTATACCACATGCATCGGAAAAAAGAAAACAGTCCCATTGTGAATATTTGCTTTGTTGTAAGTAATTACAATTATTATTCGATTTTGTTAGGATCAAAGCATTGTGGTGGTGGTTGTAAATGTGAGTTCCGTTGAATGCGAGGGGACGGTAGTTGTAACAAGAAGCCGCGACACGCGCCTGCGGCTTCCTTCGTATCATCACAATTTGACATCAACTATGTATTTCGATTAAAAATCAGTAAGCCATCTTAATAGAACTATTTAAGAAATAGTTAAACATTACCAAAGCCAACAATTTCAAATCACACTCATAAAGTAATTAAATGTAGTACATAAAAATATCAAATAATTATGTACATAGTATAAATAATCTGCATACTATAATATGTGTCAACGTTCTATGTACGCCGATATATAGAACTAATTATACTCGATTACAATTTAACTGTATTATAAATATCAAATTATTAATAAATGCATATGGGAAATACACATAAACCCATTATTATTCAATACGGAAACCGAACAGACGGAGAGAAAGTTTACTTAGTTGCGTTGACAAGACTGTGTGCAAAGACAAATCTAATATCATTCGCGTACCGTCGTCCATTGTATATTACATCGAAGGAATCATTTCCAACACGTCCGGTTAGAGACCCGGACGGCTAAACCGAACCTCGCAGGTTCGATTCCCACTCAGGACAAACATTTGTGAGGCTAACACATGTGTTTGTTCTGTGTCTGGTTGTAATTAAAATATTTCCATAGTACATATTCTGCGTAGTTTGCAATCAGATAAATGGCCGTGTGCGCAAATGTCGTAACATATTGGAAAAAAAATAGTTTTTAGCGTTACCATATTCCATTACCTAATATTTTTTTACAAGTTTTTATTTAAGTTGCCATGTTAGTTCGTTAGCATGGGCGGGTCAAAACTTGCAACTGAATTTTAAACCAGTTAACTCAGATTGTGCTGATACAGAGCATTGTCACTGAAAATGGTTTGTATCAGCACGGAGAGTGTAAACGGTGTTTCTGTATGTCACCCTTACACTTCGCTACGTACGCCTGGGGCCCGGTGGGAATACGTTCAACAACTTTATACAGCGACATTCATCTACTTAGTTTGAAAAGAGTGTCAAAGTGGGTCTGATTTTTTTCTGATTAATAGAGATTGGCACGTCCACTATAACACTAAATTGTACAAAAAGAACATGATATAAAGATTAAAGTACTTTTCTATGTAAAATACGTACATTTATATCTAAGCGCGAATGGAGCCTTATTAATTATAATGCTATGGTAGAATACGCTGAATGTCAATACCAACTAATATAGTTAAGACATAATTAGAAATCTATAGTAAATATATGTAATGACCACGATACATTAAAGGCCTTATCTGCAGTTGTTCTATTTTAACTTTGTAAAACCGCATTCAAGATTAACATATAAAAAAACTTCCATTGGACTGCGGTAGTCCACTGTATCTACAAATGTGAGTTATCTCTTATAAACTAGTCGCACAAACGGTCTTACGTTGAAATCCAAAGCCGAATGAATAGATATGCAATTGTGTAACCGAAAAATTATTTACAGCGCGGTTGTTATACAAAAAAGTTATTAATTGATTGGTGATTAAGTTAAATTTTGGCATTAAGGAATGGATATTTATACCTGTTGCAACATCTTTAAAGAACAGTCAAAAATTCTTGACTGACTTGCTAGTTTGCGATTCATACTGTCTAGTATAGTATTTGATGTAACTGTACTGGGCGCTCTTTTAATATCTTCTTTCACAATGCGACGTTGTAATTTTTAAAAAAAGGAATGTTATTGCTTAACATTGTCATCTTTAGACGGCATTTTTAGATCATCGTTTTTAGACGGCACCTAGCCTGCGATAAATTATATGACGGAGAACTAAACACAATACTCAGTACGAACTGCGAGAGCTTCACAAATCGGGGCGCTCCGCCAAACAACGTGAAGATCTATACATGCAAGACGTATAGTGTATCCAAAAACATTGTGAAAGTTCATACGTACATGGCTCAGTTTAAAACAAGTTTTTTATAAAATTGTCCCTCTTATATTCTTTATTCAAACTTGAAGCTCACGATTGATATTGTTCAACAACGCAATTTATGTATTGGTTTTCAACGACCCTTATAAAAGAGATTGGATAAAAAAATCTGCATATTCACCATATTCAAATTTTAACAAATTTTTTATAGTCATAGTTTAGATTTTGTACTTTTCCATGAGAATGAGAGATTAGAGCGCCGTATAAAGCATCCTTACCACTTGACCCCCAATGATAAATCACGAAATTCACGCATATTCGATGTGATGAAAACGTCAAAAACGGGACTTTCTAAGCAAGCGTGGTACATCCTAGATTGCATGACGCTTACAGACACGCGAGCTCGTTGTCAAACGCAAACCTATTATATGTACAATTAAAACAGTGTATTCATTTTGACCTGATTAACGTACATGCAATCGGGCAAAAATTCAAAAATTGGGTCTGTAGCATGTAACCCCTATTAGCATTATTTTCAAAAGTTCGACACGGAAAACACGTTTCAATCAAATACATGCTATAGATGGCGTTACGGGCGCAGGAACGGTATGTGTGACTAAAATAAATTCTTTTACCATGCGGGCGAAGCCGGGCGCACCAGCTAGTGTACTATAAAGCCGGAAACAATTTTTTCAAAAGCTAACTGCAGCTATTGTTTCTAATACATTCAAAATACTATGTAGTTATTTCTACTCTGCACATACACTAATAATTATTTATATTCATACAGATTTCTATAAACATTTGTAAAAATGTATAATAATTTAAGGTACTAACTACTCCGTGTTTCGCTTTTCAACTTTGTAATTTAAAATTTTATTTTTATAGAAACGGTAGCCGCACGCCCCTAATGCTCGCAAATTAAAAGGCGCGGTATTCCCGAGGGGCTCCTATTTTGCGTCAGTAAAGATTTGCGGAGGGTCCCGTGGGCTATTCTGTATAGTTGACAACTCGCAATCGATCATTAATTACATTTAGTATGTGTAATATTTACGCCACATGTCACTACGCTATGCCAAATCGTAATGACTATTATGTGACATCCGCTAGAACACATGTATTAAGTATTGCAATTTAAAGAATTAAAGTACTTTCATACTTTATCATACGAAATCCATTGTATAAGATAATCATATAGTAATCAATGGTTTGCTTATGACCTTTCTCCTACGGTCTGCGGTTCGAGTATGTATGTATGTAGCAGTCACCTCGTTACGTGCATTTGTTAAATTAAATGTCACTTGCCGCAATGGAGAAGTAAAACATCGTTTGGAATCGTCTTCTTCGAGTTTTCCATAATCCCTACTAATATTATAAATGTGAATGTAAATGTGTTTGTTACACTTTCAGGCGAAAACTACTTAACCGATCATCATGAAACTTTGTACACATATTCTTGGAGGTGTTAGAAGTAGCATACTTTTTAAGAAAAAAAAAAATTCACGAAAGATAAAATAAATATTTGTCAAACAATCTCAAAATCTAGCTTCTTCAACGCCATCTGGCATTCCAGTAATGAAGTTCGAACCCTGAGTACTGTAATACCGTTTCACTGCACCAACGGCCACGTCATAATCCAATCCAAGACGCGGACGAAGTCGCGGGCACAGCTAGTCTTCTCTAAGTCGTGTGAAGTCTGCCAATCCGTCCGTGGCCGTTGGACAGACTATGGCCTTATGGAATTCTTATTCTGAAAGGAAACCCACATCCTATAACTAATCAATAAAATAAAGTGTGTGGACTACGCGGGGGAAGCCGCGAGTAGCAGCTAGTTATTTATAAAATACCATGTCTGCAGTGACTAAACTAATAGCGATGTCCTGTTACCCACGAGATCACTGTCGCACGGAGGCCTGGTTAACCCACAATAAATTACGAAGATACTGGTGAAATGTGGGGGGTGTACTACACTCCTCTGCCTTCTCCTTAGGGGATTACAGGCGTGATGTTACGTTACGATAAATTACGAAGATATAATATTTCTTCTTCTTGCTTCGAAGTACGTCCCGTATGTTGATTGATTTGTTATGTACCATATTCTGTTTATATAAGGCAAATTAAGTAAACGATACTAACCATATTTTGCACGAGTACAAGTATAAAGTTAGTACTCGAGAATAATGTAATGATTCTGTACAGTGATATTGGTAGACTACAGACGCGGATCGGCCGCGTGTGTGTAGATAAGCATCTGCTGAGTCGTCCCCTTGTGTTTTCCGATCGGTGCGCGTACTGTGGCTATTAATTCCTGAACCCTGTCACAAAGCTAATACACAGGCTTGGACGTAATGTGATGTATTTGCAAGTGAAATGTTGTAAGCATCGTCAACTCGCTACTACTGGTTCATACATATTCATAAAGAACGCATATTCTGCAATAATAAGTATACGGAGTAATCTATCGGTTGGTGTTATTTATCGTATCTGCTTAAAATGCGTTCCATATCTCCGTCGGATGTAAATGTTGAACATGTAAATGTTCAATTTGTAATGTAGAATACGGAAACCAAATCTTCTAATTAATAGACGAATAAAGTTCGCTAAATTTTATCATATTTAGAAGTAACCAAATTTGTTCAAAATAAGCAGCACATACACACAAAAGACACGGAAAATATGAAATTTAAAAAAATATGTGACACGTAATATAAACGCAGAAATATTATTAAAATGAAGGATTACTTATGTAAATATTCATTTACATACCATATACATATATATATATTTAATATGGATGCCGCGATAACCACAGCGATTTAGTACACTGACCACAGAATTCACATGATTAGTTGATGTCAATCTGTGTCCCTTGTTTGTATGTAGTCGGTTATCCGACAAGTTTGTCAAAACAATATAAAAAAGGAAATTGTACGGATGTGAAATAAAGTCTCTCTCCTCACCTTGACTTTTAACGACAGTCGGCCCTAAAAATGTAAAGTAAGGGGAATCGTTAATAAAAATTCCGGTCTGAAACAACAAATTAAACGAAGCCGAGCCACTCGAAAAGCCATAAGTACCTACTCATCTCAATTGCCATCGATAAGAAATCCAAGCCGTGGCAATGTATTCCGAGCACGTTTCGGCTCACGGTTTTTTCTCGCAATGCCGCTATGGCCTTTAAAACGAATTGACTCTTAAATTCTTCAGAATGAAATGTTGTCTGAGTTTTATTAAATCGAGTGTAACCATTCCTGACATTACGCAAATGGCGGGTCCTCCCCTACATCTGTCGCAGGGATGCACCCCCTTAATAAGTGTTAACGCTCGCCGGCTGCGATGAACACTCCGTCCCGACTCAAGCTAAATCTCTACAAATTCTTGATACAAATTAATGCCGTGGAAGGACTCCGCAAGCGTCTTTTGTAATTTCATTTTGTAATACCACGGCACCCCTACGAGCAAGGGATACAATTACAATACGTAGAATTTGCTCAACATATTCCCGGCAATTTCTGCAATTCCACGTTGTGTACTGTGGAGATTTTCTGAATCATATCCAACATGAAATTAGTTAAGTAACTTGAATTATCAATGTAAGTGTGCATAAAATACATATGTATTAAATAAATAAATAAAATAAAAAATAACATTTTTTTCAGAAACTACATACATATTTAATGCTACGTTGAAATTCTGAATCTAATGTTTATTTTAAAAACATATTGCTCACAAATAACTTGTTTGAAAAATTATCAATTGTTTCTGATCCCCAAACTAAGTAGAATATGTACCTACTAGGACGACCAAACTATTGATAAACAACATATATATGTACATGCTACATAGTACTTTTATCGACATTTTTATAAAACACACACATATCAAACAAATGTGCTCATCTCACAAATGTTGGTCCTGGGCAGGAATGGAACCCACGACTTATGATTTTGATTATTTGTTAAAAATTATATTTTATAACAATATGTGAAAATAAATAAGTAAATTTATATTAGTCATTTAAAATTTAGATCATCTATATTTAAGTTTCTCATTGTTTCTGGTGAGCTTTCAATTTTGATAATTGGCTAATAAACAATAGTTTCGGAAATACATACACGAATATTTAGGTATTCTTTTGTTTTGTTTTTATATTCAACAAACTATTACTATTTGATCTATATTAACTTAAAAACACATAAGACAAATGAAAATAAAAATTAGTAACCAATGTTAAGGTTAACCGATATGATAGAAGTAATAGCGTAGTGGTTTAGATTTCAGCATCAAAATGAGATCCGTCCTTAAAATTCTATCATACAATTCAAAGTAGTGGACGGTGAAGAATGACATTGTGCAATTTGCCAACAGGTATTTGATCAGCTGATTAGGCTAAGGCCTTCATTCTGAGAGAAGACCTGCGAAAAACGGTGAAACGGTAACAAAGTTATTGATGAATGTAATATAGAAGTGTATACAAAGAAAAATTACAGAAAATCACTTTAATAACAAATCTAAATTAAGTCACATTCATACTGATGTAAAACTATGGCACCGTAGATACAGCGATACGTTTCAATTTTTCAGACCATTAACTCTGACAATAACACGGCTACAGAGCGGGCGAGTAAAATAAACGCCGGACGAAATAGTTCGAAACTGGTATCATCGTTGCAAATGTAAATGAACAATTAAAGCGTGCGCCGTGGCCAGAGACAATGATGATAATTATTTTAGTTTGCTGTCAGCGTGGTTGTCAGTCGACGCGGGAGTCCGCCCGCCCGCTGGAATGCTCCTCGGACCCCTATTTTCACCATTAAACAGCGACACTTCTGCTGTTCGTAAATTATTATCAGCTAGCGCTATTCATTACTTGGCTGTGTAACAAAGGAACTCTACAAACGTAGCACACCCTGACTCAACTTCAACGAGTTTGATTCTGCAGCGCCTCCACCTCTATTGTTCGCGATCAGAAATCATGGTTCATATTAGATTCGAGGTGAAATTTTGATTTATACGTTATACTGTTATCGGCGGCAGGGAACGAAGCAACTTTGGATGAAAAGGTCCCATTCTCTTTAGAATCTTATATGACGGTTACGTTTCCCGACATAGTATAATGCACGAGTATGTGCACTTCACCTACAAACTGTAGCATAAGCTCTGTTAGATTTTGTCGAGCTGCGTGCTACTGAATTTCATAAGCTATAACTGCCTGGTAAAACTAAAATGTGTGATGTCCAGAAATGTTAACTATACTTAACATGTATGTTAGGTATAATTGACAGAAATCACTAAATTGTGAGACTCCTCTCGATTTTTTTGAGCACAGATACTCCAACGGTGTGTCTAACGTTAAAATTCGAGTATAAGAGAGTTACATTACTGTGAAACCTGTAAAAATGTGTTCTCAAACTAAAACAATACTATAGCCCGTCTATATATATCTAACATCTATTTAACGCGCACGCAAACAACTAACCTGCGTAATATTTTTAATGAACATAACTGATCACATGACACAACAATTACAGAGCAATTAAAGATCGTTTTACATTTTAACACGTATCCTAATGAAACCATCAATGCATCACCGAGCGAAATAAATCACACAAGGTATTACAATTACGTAATAAAGTAATAGCATATGTTAAATTAATACTACGGAAGCATAAAAGTCGCCGTAGTGTTTTGACCATATCTGTTATAACGATCAGCATGCCGGGGTATTGCATAAGATTCCGGGCTCTAATCCTGGCCCGAAATATATCTAAATCATGAATTTACATGGCTCAGTCTGAACGTTTGTGTTTTGCATTTATTTGTATGTTTATGTAATTACCGGCGACACGGTTCAGGTTCAATTTTTCAATTGTTCAGTTCAACTTTTTTTTAAATCAACCCTTTAAGAAATTAAAGCACTACTAAAGCAATTAAATAATTTACAGTAAAAACTAGATAATGTATCAGTCGAATTCAGTCTGAATTTATAAAGAGCAGTGTTTTTAGTTTTTGTGATAAGAAACTAAACCCAGATGACAGACGCCTTATGACGGGGTTACCAGTAATGACACTTTTCCCTAAATATTTCCTATCACTACATAGTATAAAACAAAGTCGCTTTCCGCTGTCCCTATGTCCCCATGTATGCTTAGATCTTTAAAACTACAGAATGGATTTTGGTGCGTTTTTTTAATGAATAGAGTGATTCGAGAAGAAGGTTTATATGTATAATAATATATGCGCGGGACGAAGTCGTGGGCAAAAACTAGTTATTTATAAAATTGAAATGGTTGCAGTGACTGCTTTAATTTTAGTGCCGTTTACATATTATGTACACGGTACTAAAAATCAAACAATTTCAACATTCGACACACACGACATAATAATTTCATTTTATCGATTTAAAGCTCATTTGTGTACGCAATGCCTACATATCAGTGGACGCGGGAGATGCGGGAAATGGAAATGGTTCGCATTCGGCAGTAGTAGGGAATGCTTTCAGCGCGTAATTCAGTTAAACGTGTAATTTATGACTATCCAAATTACTGCCATCACTACTACTGCATATCTAATATGATACTGAACAATGCGATATTTTAGCATGCATGGAATGTGTGTATAATAAGTATACACAATGTATAGAAACAATTATATATAAATATACGACTATATTTTGTCTCCTCGAGGTAACTGTGTCAGATGATAATAAAAAAAATCTGGAAGTATGTAGACATAATTCTCATTAAATTCTGAGTAAAGATATTTTTCTTCTTGCACCGTTTGACCACATAACATAGCCTGACTTTTTTCAATGATGAGTGTAGCAAACCAGCCGACAGAATTCACAAGTGGCCGCTGCTGCACATGGACATCTGTAACCAAACTGGACTAGGGCTATAACAATGGGATTGTTAGTGTGAATTTAGTTAGTGATAGATTTTTATGAGAATTGTTTGGTTATTATTCATTAGTAACAGGATTGCAGGAATAGGACTATTAGTCATTGGTATTAGTCTAATCGGTACATGTTAGCATGTAATAACAACTGCGCGGGTGAGCCGTACACATGTTCTACCACCTCCCAATACGCTATAAATCTTGTTTTATAATATAAAGTGTATACTATAAATTTCATAAATTATTCATAACCCACATCACTATATTCATTCATTTGTGCTATGATTGCATTGCAACAGTTGACTTTCTTTACATAACTCTACCCTTAAACAAAAGGCATTGAGCTATCGTGTAGTTTGGATGTGGAAGGCACGTTATGTATCACAGCACTAACTTAATTCTCCGGTATAGTGATTATAACAGATCTCATCTAGCTAAAAGTGAATATAGATGTGCATGTAGTGGCTAGTAAAAATCAAAATCCTCGAGGTTTGCAACTTAAAAGCGCATACCTATACGTATAAGTTTAAGCGTAAAGTAAAGTTACAGGTGCGTACGACATGTTGAAACCCATACCGCTGGAGCGAGAGACTGAAATCCAAACACCACCTATTACTATTTATCTATTTAAAATTATAATTGTAATAGTAGACTTTCAGTTGAATCGTCATCCATATAAAATTATAAATTGACTGACTCATTCGTACAGTGCTTATTATTATTAACCCGGCTCAAATATCGCAGGATGTGTGTGTGTGACTAATATTTGTGTAACGAGCATGAGTGTTAACTTGACTAGATAAGTATGTAGGTATATAAATATTTATATATGTTTTATATCAGCGGTCTGGTTGGTCAGTACAGATTCTGCCTCTTTTGGGATTTGATAGCCATCGGTTTTCCCATTATATATTATTACTGTTATTATTGCTATAATATACGAGTGTCGTAAATTTAAATACCATTTAGAGGTTGAAATTAATATTGGATTTAAAGAAGCATTATAATTTTAAGATATAAGTGAAAATTTTTATTTTATCATTGTCACTTAAAAGGCAAATTATCTCGATAATGATGGTAGCTAGTGCCTATTTCGGGTTATTGATAGCATCTTCAAGAAGCAGCAATACTTTTTTTGTAATAAGTATATTCGTTATACGTTATACGTATTTCTCTACAAACTTGATTATTTTTCACGACGAACACAATCTAAGTAAGTAGGTGTTGTTCTTATTCGTCACCGCCCACAATCTCGGCCAAATATTAAGGCAATATCATAAATTTACTTAAGTTAACAAACTGTAATATTACGTTGTAAAAAATGTTTAGATAAAAATATAAGAGAGTTTGTAGACATTCCCAAAATCCAGAAAGCGAATCATAGTTTAAATTCACCTTCGCCAGTAACGCAGAAAGTCTACGCAACAAGATGACGCGAAGATTGAAGAGTTAAATTATCACTTAATATAAATTCAAGCACCATCGCTGCAGTATGTAACAAAATTACAGTTATAAGAAATCGTAAAGTTATAATAAAAACAAAAATCGATTGTTAAAAAAATATTGTTAACATCATTTTATTAATATAAGTATAATTCAATATTTATAACCGCTATGAATACTATCTTATTTTTCTTTTAAAACGTTTACTACCGCGGCTGTGCTACACAGAAATGATGAAATACGAAATAAAATATCATTATATTCCTGTTTTCCACTTATCTACTTATATTATGGGTAGCTTCTGCAAATGATTTCTATAGTACATTTCAAAGCATAAGAAACGATCTGTTTAGATTTCATTGAACAGCAATTCAACAAAAAAGAAATACTTAATTTGCTTAAAATATTCGAATTAAGAAAAATATAATTTTTTGAGTTCATTTGTTACCTGTTAAAATGTACACAAACATTTTAAAAGTTGATTTAAAATTAAATTCCTAAATTCTTTTTATTCTCAAAGGTACTTTTTATCTTTTTTGTCATTTATTATAATAAATACAAATATATTTGTTATTGTTGTTTATATTAAACTAAACATAATACTTTTATATACGTATGCTGCAGTTCTTTTATTTATCAACCTACCAATTTACTACGTTTAGTGTATATCCAAACGAATGAATCATAATAATATTCAACCAAGCAATGCCCTTAACTAATTCAGCTCTACACAACAGTTCCGTAAGCGATACCTATTTTATTAGTATTCAACACTTCAAGTCTAGAAATGTGTTAATGTCCGTCATTGCATTTCCCTTGATACAACTTTCTGAAATTATCTTTAAGATGAACTGTCTTACATTACTATTGTTACATACTACATTATTATTATTATTGGTTTACACATTAATATTCTTTTTAAGCTGTACAATTTATAAAACCTATGTCTACCATAGTAGACGAGAAATGCCGATGTAGTAAATATTTTTATAAAACAATTTAGTGAAGTCATGCAAGTTTATAACAATATTTCTAGAAAGCAATATCAAATTTATTTATAATTTCTAGAAAGGACAACATTTTTGAACAACAGAAACATTTTTGTTGAAAATTCTGCCAATCATTTCGTATGCTTTCTGGAATATGAACATAACAAGGCATAAAAATTATATCTCATTTCAAACTTTATAAAAGTACTGTCAACATGGTGTCGTTATGTCTACGAACATACCTGAATTAGTAAGTGAATTATCGCCGAGTCCAGTAGAAGTGTCGACATCAGCGTGGACGTCGACGGCCACCGCTACCAACAGCGCGCATGCCCACGCGCAGCCCCTCACCGGTAACCGTAAGCAATGCGCGCCTCTCCAATCTTTAAGCTCTCGACGCTGACCCATCTCACATCACCAGTCAAAACTTTAGTCCAAAAAAGTTTAAATCACATAAGTGTGCAATTTTCCTTTTTTATGTTATAGGTCAACGTAAACTTATGAAAACCAATTGTTTTATTTATAGAAAAATCTGTATACCGGTTATCTAACAGAATAGGTACTTTAAAAAACTATTTGTAGCTTTTACGAAGTTACGAAAAGAAAATTTACGTCGGCTCTACGTAGAGTTGTTCAGGTGACGAGAATGTTGCGGCGTGGTCGCGGCAGCACTGGCCGCGGATCCACATTGCGGCCACGACCGGCTCCTTCGGAGTCACATCGTCTCACGCCCGGCTGCGAGGAGGGCCGCTGCGCGCGCACTCTCTTCACCAACCAATCGTGCTGTGGGGGAGGTACCGCGCGTAAGACGCACGAAAGTATATGCGAAGGCCTATGTACAGTGATGATAGCGGACAGGTGGTTTCGCGGTCGTAATTATGCGTTTGATAAGTTATTGCCAGGTACGTAAAATATGTTAAAACGCCTAAGAGTGTTAAGGTAAGACTACCCAAAGAAATTTCTTTTGTGCGCAATTACTTTTCTAAATTCTTCCTTTAACTAAAGAACTTTCGAAATATATTTCTATTTCCGCTGCTAGCGCATAACTTTCAGTACTGACCTTCACGTCTTACTTTACCTTAATAATACGCTACTGTAAAATTGTTAATTTTTTTGTTGCATCTTTTATATTCAGGTATTTCACGTGTGCTCGTACTTTTTTTAATGTAAAGGAAATGAGTTTATAACTGTGAAATAACTAGATAGTTTACTAACTATTTATGTATGGTTCTTATTTAGCAAACGTTGTTTCACAGGTAAGATATTTATTTGAATTGCTGAAACAAATTACTCTGAATTTCAAATTATATTCTTACTAAGAGCGTGGTAACACACTCTCCAAAATTTTTGTGTCTTTTTGATCTTGAGTAATATTTTATGTATTTACTAGGATTCGCCCGCGGCTTTGCTCGAGCACAATTTGAATTTCCAAACATCAATAAATGCATTAGTTTTTTATTAACCAAGAGCGTGAACCTAAAATTTTAGCAGTCTAACTTCCAAACCGACGAAATTTGATACTTTCTTTCTACCCATATTTAACCTCTTAAGGGTGAAATTTTCACAATTCGTTTTAATTGCTCATTTACACTATATAAAGAATTTAACTACAAAATTTTAGGTTTCTAATTCTATGTAGATTCAGCGGTAACGGCAGTTTGTTGACGTCTGAGTCAGTCCGTCACCTTCTTGTTTTATATACCTATACTTAGAGATTTTTATTAGTGTAGAATCCCGTCTTTTCTTTCCAGTTATCCAATAACTAACAATTATGTCGATTGTAAGTACCTACGTTGTTTAAGTATGTAAGAAGTAGGCAGGAAGCAGTCCCAAGTGCCACTGTCTTTAAATAGGACTGTAAGTACGGGATTGCTAGCGTCAATTAGTACGTTTAGTTACGCGTTATAAATGTTTAAATATTAGTTTGTTTCTATAATAATTAGTAACAGCAATTCAGACATAGCGTTTTCGTAAACTTCTAGGCTTTTATTGAGTCTGCTTTAATTTGTAATTAAGATTGTAGTTACTAGGACGCAGTTAATGTTTGTCTTCTGTGATGTTTCTCACAGTCGTGCTGCTACTACTGAGGACTGAGGTATTTGCCTCTAGTGTGCACGTAGACCGACAACTTTAACCTCTTTACATCTAAACACATGTATTGAATAATACCGTTATCTTTTTGACTATTGGCTGATTAGCTAGCGTTTGGCTCGCCTGAGAGCCTATTTGTCGTCGATGGATATTTACAACCAAACTATATAGGACTATTCGTTTGAATTCGTTTGTTTAGTACCTAATAGGTGTTAGTACGAATACTTGTTGCTTAGTATTTATTTTGTATGGGACTAGAGGAATAAGACTATCAGTAACGTTAGTTTACTTAATACATACTAATATAAATAGAGGTAGGAGGTAATCAGTGGTAGCTGTGCTATTAGAGGTTGATCATAGATGCGTTACTACTCTTGAGGACTAAACTGATCGCCTTTAGAGTACAAATGGACCAGCATCTTCACCGTTCAGACCGAAACACAAATTGTTTTAATAATTACTACTTCACGGTAGAGACACGTGTAGCGGTGGTACTTCCACGGGAGAACCATATACATATGACTACACCCAATCCTAACTAAATGTATTTGATCGTTCTAAATACTAAAGTCCAAGGTTAACCCAGCTTCCTATAGAATCGAATAAGCAACGCATTTATTTATAATGACGACAAAAGCGGAAACTTAGTAATGTATTTATCACTCGTGCCACCCACGCTATGGCAATATGCGCATCGTATAAACGGTTACGGAAAAAAAGCTGCATTTATCAAAAATAAAATCATCGAAATATTAATTCTGCTACGTATCTCTGTGAAATATATTGAATGAATGGTAACCAGTAGGTAATATTCTTCTAACTGTCGTGATCATCATAAAACTATTAATATGGCTAAAATAATAGGTACTGTCCTGATTAGATACTTTAATTGACAAATAGCCGATAGGTAAATGTCCTTGAATTGTGTCCACGAAAAATCTCTGGATTAGGTGGGTGGGATAAGTGGATTTATCAGCACGTAGGTACTGTAGTTTTTATGAAAAAATGATTTTAAAAGTTTAAACGTGGATTTTTAATTATGCGTAAATCGAAATGTGCATTTTTTTGTATAAGGATTAGTGTTTCGTTTAAATTCGTATAACTGTATTGACAAAAACTTAATATTACCCTTTAGTTATATTTTACTTTTAACCCAAGTGCGGTATAAGTAGACGTAGGTACCTATATAGTTAGTGACGTTGCTAGTAATCGAAATAGAAATTAATAAACACCTCTGAATCAATGCAGACGTTAAACACAAATAAATTTTGGGCGAGTAGGCCGTGAAACTTTCGACTCGAAGCACGAAATACACCCGGGTTTTAGATACCTACTCAAAATCAAGATACACAAAATACTCGAGCTCATCGCACAAACATTTATCCTGACTGGGAATAGAACTCGTAATAGGGCTAGTACAAACATAAATGCACACTCTAATTATATAGATATAGCTGATTAACGTACTGTTGACTTGAATCACTTGGTATTGTGTCATAATGTGATTTTACTTTCTTTACAAGAGGCCGTTCACTTTAAATCGGACATATTTTATTGTTCAAATATTTTATCGAGTAAGACGCAGGTTGCGTGCACCATAATAAACCACACTGCATAAAATATAGGTGTAGGAGTTCAGTGTGGCGAGAGATGGCGGATCGCCGAACCGAGTGGGAGTGAGTGAGCGAGTGCCGTGGCGACGCGTCGCCACGCCAACAACCAGTCTGGCCCGCCGCTATAGATGTTTCACATCAAAAATTGTTTAACAAGCGTAAAATACTCCATATTTCAGAGAACATATTGGTAACAACGCAGCTACGTAACAATTGTTACACCTCGTCGAACACCTTCGAGATAATTAAAAACCATCCCAGGGGCCCTGTTAATCATCATCCGTATCTCCACCAAACCGAACTGGAACAGCGTGGTGAAGAATGGCCCCGCAATAACGAGTCTCTGGTACAACAGTGGAATGTAAAACGATAGCGGCCAATAGTTTGTTTCAATTCAAACTCGATTCGTTGCGTCTAGCGTCATCTATTGAGAACTATTGCAATGGTGTTTCTAGTTTCCTCCGTAAAAACAGCATTAAAAAAAAACCTTATAAAGCAAATATAGTATATTTTAGCAGTACGCTTTGATTAACACAGATGGTGCCACTGTTTGGAATGAAACGAAAATATCAAACACTATTTTTGTTCTCGTATATTTGCAGTGTAATAATTTTCAATGTGTGGGTCATTCATCTCAATAATTATTACTGTCAGATAACAAATATTTATCATAACCGTAAAGTAGCTTGAATGATTTTTAAACAAGGCGTTAATAAGGAACGTAATAACCTTGCCTAACATTATTTCTATGTAAAACTTAAAATGTTATATTAGAGAAATGAGAAATTATTTCTTAGTTCATAGATAAGTAACTACAAATATAACAAAGTGAAAGTAACTTAGTGATGTTTTCTTTTTCATACTGGATTAAGGAAATGGTATTGGCAAATTTCATTTGGTGTGAAATTTGAGAAAACAAATTTTTAGCTTATTTCACTAACCAAATCCTTTTTCAGCCTTCTCTTTTTATAGTTTACTTTTATAGATTACGTAATTTGTATACAACAAGTGAATTAAAGAAGCCTGATATCGGGAAATGATAAAGGACAGGAGGTTCTCATTATGGAACCCTCAAAAAACACATTTTTTATAACATTACTTTTTATTGCATATTAAAAGATTTAGGTAATTATTAGTTAGGTGTAATCTAACTTAAGATTAACAATTATACTAATTGTAGCTGACGTATCACCCTCCCTTTTTCCATTTTTCGCCAGGAGTGTATTCAGTCATTGGTTTTCCTGATATGCCACAAGTACCAATACCAACCCTTCCAGACAGATTGTCAGGGGATGCAAATATACTTTTTGCCTTGACACCCGCTTTCTTTGTAGCCTTAGAATGAAAAGTCAACCATTTATTTTTTTCACTTTCTCTCTCCTCCTCAATTTGCTTGAATCTTTGTTGTTTTTTTTGCTTTTTCTTTTTTAAGTACTCTCTATTATACCCTTTGCCATGCCTGAAAAAGAATTAAGAAAATTGACCTATTATTCAAGTTTAAAATATTTTATTCATCACGGGTATATTAATACATATTTAGTAAAAGTTATACATCATTATAATACATGATCAAAGAACTTCCTAGTGAAGTTCGATCAGTATTATATGAGTCACTCTATTTGAAGATATAGAAATTAAATATATGTATCTTATATACATATATAAGCATACATAATATATACCTTGCTTTGATTAGTAAACTTTACAAGATATACTAACAATACATAGTATAGTGTAGTAAGCAACAATAATTTGATTTACTGTATGAATTCTATGTTGTCCGACTTACCCTAAAACGGAAAGTTATACTTACTTGCTCTCATCACCGCTCAAGGGTCTTTTGACTCCCGATGGCGCAGTCTTTGCATCTTGTATGGACACTACTTCCAAGCTGGTATATCCATCAAATTTTACTTTTAATATATCTTCTTGAACCTCTTCAATCACAGCATCATAAAACCTGTAATTATAATAAATTACTTTAATGTTGATATACATGTATACATATAAATTATCAACTGTAATTTACTGTCAGCCACCTCTCTACCTAGCAATAACTCTTATTCAGGGAACTGTTTAATGGTATGGAGCAACCATTACAGCAAAACTCTGCGGCAGATTGATTTTATTATTATGGCAAGCAAAAATTACTACAATGGAAATAAAGCAGCAAAGACTCATGTCATTTCACTGTCCAAGTATTAGTATGAGTAGGCAACTACTATTAGCATATTTAAAAAATGAGGCAAATACAAAAACAATATATGTAATTATTGTAGCTTAATAAAACTGTGACTATTTATTGTATTACAGCTATAAATATTGTAAGGTTATATGTTCTTTATTTGTTACAATGACTTTTTTTGCTGCAATAAATCCACTGCATTTAAACATATACATAATGATATACATAATAATGATAGATATATACTTAAATTAATGTTAGATACTATAACTAAATCTTAATACCTACGTAATTTTTTTCTAACTAACTGGTATGGTGTTTGCCAAACACTTACATGCCATCAGCTCTCCATTTAGCTTGACACTTGTCACCGACATGCCACTTGGAGGTTGAATTCTCTTGGACATCGTCATCCTCCACGGCCAGCAGGGAAGCTGTAACATCATCAGGATTACTAGAACTATGAACGTTATTAAATTTCGTATCACCCTCTTGAGTTTTAATTAGATCTTGTGTCAACTCAATTACTTCTTCTAAATCCGCTTTCAATTTCAGTAGTTCTTCGTTTTCAGGATCAGTCAACAATGCTGCCTCCACCTGAAATATGACAAACAATACTTACTACTTGATAATTTGGAATGTGTGAATAACCCAGCAAAAAATACGTAAAAACTACCTGTTGCAACTGTAGTTTATAGTTTCTAAGGTCCTCAGCCATATTACTATTTTATTTATGTTTAACAACGTTTATCAAACTAACACAGTTTAATTCCGATTCCGAACAATTTCACTTTTTATTACAAAATACTGCAATAGATAACACAAATCCAGTCACAATCACAATAGCGATGACTGCAATGAGCGATCCGCTCTTTATTAGTAACAATCGAATAGTTCGATTTTTCTGTTTGTTCGATCCTTGTCTCATAATATATGGACCGTTCTATCCATATCTCTTATCTTAGTAAAACACGCCTCAGTCACGGCCACTTAAATTTATAATCTCATAAATAAATTAAATAATTCCCGAAGATTGATAGGAGAGACTTCTAATTTTATAAAACCGGTATGATTGTTTCCATAACGAATCAGCAGTATACAATGTGTTCAGTTGTGATGTTTTGATCAACGATCATAATTTTCGGTGTATTGTGTTCGTAGTACAAATTTTATACGTTATTGTAATGTTGTACAGAATCTGCAGGATTAGATTAAAGAAAAAATAGGAAATGTATTTATAACAATATTGCAAGGTGAAAAATACTTCATTACATCTGTCGATGTTCGATTAATAATCACCGAAAAAACGAATAGGTATCGATTATCGTCATCAATCGTCCAACTCGGTTACTGCTTTGTTTTGTCTATGCTAACTTCTCTTTTGTTTTAATGTTAATATGGTGTGGGCAGTTTTATTTTCAGCCAAGATAACATCGTTTCACAAATTTTGATTTAATGGAAAGATTTCATAGTGTTGTCTTTCAAGGTAAAAATATTATGATTATTCTCCTAAGTGTAACATAATTATTGCCACCTTAATTTTAATACAAGGAATGCTTTTCTTCATTAAGTGTTGAAATATTAACCTTTCTACGTCCACAGTAGCCAGTGGGTGTCTTATTAGAAAAATGTAATTAAGTAGGTATTTTAATACTAATAAAAATACAATATTTAAGTTCGGTTTAATAGAAAAATATTTATTATTACAAAGTTTAAACAATTATAAGTACCTAGGTATGTAAAATATATAAAACACCTAAATATATAAAAAATGTGTAGGTACAGGTTAAAAAAGTATATAACATATTTGTTAATATTTAATTACTTAATTTTTCCTCGTTGCGAAACTATCTGTCACCCAGCATGCAAGTATGCTGTGCGATTTTTATTCAATTGCCCTATTTCCTCTTAAAAAGTCCAAGATCAGATTAATGGGGTCACTATCATCTATCACATACAAGTCTATAAAGGAATAGCGTCCTCTAACTCTATATTATTGAAGAGGGCAGCGTACACTTCAGAATAATAAAGTATAGAATACAAAAATAGGTGTTTCCCTATTTACAAAAACTACAACAATCTAAAAGTATTTCTCACTCCTCTTGCCAATAAAAAAATAAATGCCAATTTATAAAATGCCACTTTCTTATAATTTAAGATAATTTATTATAATCTAAATTCTATCAGTCAGGTAATGAATTAAATTTTATATCCATCAATATACAAAAGAGAAAAGTGCCTGACTGAACTTAGAATCTTGAAATTTTTAAGATATCCTAATACAGCATGAGTAATGAGGAAGCGATTTTGGAAAATCTACCCCTAAGGGGTGAAACAGGGATAAAAGATGTATGAAAATTCGTCCTCTTAGTTTACGAAAAAATGTATGCATTAACTGCCGGTGTAGTGGTTTCGGAAATTCAATTATTGCCCATGCAAACCGCGGATAAACGCTACAATCAAAATAAAAGTAATTTTTGTCCAATGTAATGGAGTTGTTTTGATAGATATAAATAGATATTCAGTAGGTCACCGAAATATAAACTACAGGATAAACACCAGTAATATGACTAAACAAAACAGTGACAATTGCATATAGTTAAATTTTTAAAGCCATGGAGATTTTAAATGTCGAGAGGTTATTTTTCATTTAAATATGTATACAAAACTGCATGTAACACCATCTATGTATGTACATTTATAAACTAAGAATAATCATCTCGTATCACTATTGACGAGTCTACAAACAGTTGCCTTTGTTTGTTTATATTTTAAAGTCCAGTAATGAGGTATCAAATACTACAAAAATCCGACATAATCTTATCACTGGATATACTTTCTTGAATATGAAAAAAGCAGATACATATAATCTTATGAATATAAAAATCCCGTGTTGCGATAGTTGTCCACGATGGACCGATGGATGGATGGATTCAACCGATCCTAATGAAATTTTGCACATTGTGTACCATTCGGTACAAGTTAAAAGTGTTTTTCTCAATTAATGATGCCAATATTTTCATTGCAAATTGAATATTTCATAGAGCGCAAAGGGTTATAATTATTTATAAGAAGGCAGTGGATGATATCCACGACGCATAATTAATTTAACGTATTATAACTGAATCACATCAATGCGTGGCCGTTTCTACTAATTTTAATATACACTTACCCAATTCTTCATTATTATAATAATGTTACAAAATAGTGTTACAAAACATTAGGATCAAATACAATAAATTAAGATATCTTATTCTAAAATGAACTACATGAAGGTTAAGACAGTGAGTTAAGTGGTAACATTGACAAGGTGAGTCTGAAGCGCTGTGGACTGGTGGTAGCGGCGGCGCGAAGCAAAGTCTTCGTTGTCATCGTTCAATCTCTCCTGTTCCGTGGTGATGTCAGCGTGCACGGGCGTCACTACTAACTGCTCATATTCAAGCGGTCGTTTGCTATATAAGGAATTTTAGAAGAGTATAAAAGTACAGCAACATCCTTTCCAGGTAGTACAGTGAATTTATGGAAGTTGCTCACCTACGTCACTTCCAATTCTACGTCATTTGTTATTTCATATTGAAAATTTCGTTGCTTTTAACATGCATTACAAAATAATATGTTTTTCACAACATCTACAGGTCACGCTATGTTAGTGATTATAAAAGATACACGCAAGATGTGACTGCACCGGAATAGCCCCAGCTGGAATAAGTCAACAGCCACTAACATATAATGTAAATGTGAAAAGTATAGTCTAAATAATTACCCAATAGCCTGAAGGAAAGTTATTTTCAACCAATGGAAGAAACGAAACTCTGAAGCCCGGCCAGGCTTCACGGCAGGGTTTGCTGCTCCAATGTACAGCCACAGTAGCCACAAGATGGAAAGGCAACCCAATGCATATATCCAGTCTACCAAGAACATCAAGAGCAGTTTGACCGCCACCTGTTAACGGAAATCAGAATTAATACACATCGGCACCAGCAGAGAAGTACAGGGCTGCACTCGCAACCTCTGTTGTGAAAGTTATGTTTATAAATATCCATATTAATACAAGTATTAATTAAGATCCATTTCTTACTGACGTGGGTAATATAAATGTCTAATTTTATATGACTTTTTATACCAATACTATTATAAATAGTAATAAGTTTTTAGTATTCACTAATAGGTAGTGTGTACATGTACCTCCCTGGAAATAATCTTGGCGACATCCATGCGCACGACCCGTTAATTTAAGATCAGTATACTTTCAAAGCGAGGTAATAAAAACATTTTACATGATAAAAGTAATTAATAAATACCCCCGCCAAGGACAACCACCGGTTGCACAGATGCGAGTACCAATTCTTGTTCTTGGAGTGGACGCTCACGCTGGGCCGCCGGCCGCCCTCGCCGTTCACCATCCGTCCATTCATAATAGCGGAATCAGTTGGCGACGGCGTAAAGTCCTGGCAAGTAAAATGAAAATATATATTACATATTGCTATATCCATTCGAATTCCAAACTCGCACATCTGCTGCTGTTACACCTTATTACTGCCGTCGATTAAAGACGCAATGTAATCTTACTCATTATTATTTACTTTATAAAATATCATCAATAAATACTTACTCCTACAGTTTTATGACGTATCCTCTCCGGGAATAATAAATCGAGGTCACTTCCAGTGGCACCATAAACTTGCATGTCTCTTTGTGTAGACCCTTGGAATCTACGCAACATTAAAATATCTCTAATATACAAATCATGTACAAAAAATCTCATGATTAATACACAAGCCTTATATGTATATGTAACCCTCATGATTTTCCCTTATTCAACAGCAGAACCGTAGATGAATTGACAAAGCAGTATATGTCATGCACTGGTAAATGGAAATGTCAAAATAATATCATGGAAGAAAATAAAAGGTAATGAACATTCATACCTCATTTCACGCCTATGTTGTAAGTCAAATGTTTGTGCAAGAGCAAAGTAAGAATAATCAATGCTAGCATAAGTTATAAGGAATGGCATGGTGACAATTGGTGCTAGTTTATTGATGTCACCAATGATGATAAATGTTACTGTCACTACTGCAACTACCACCATTGAATATATAGGCACCTTGTTTGGACCTCTCTGTGAAAATATATAAAATGATGATTGAACACAAATAATTGGAAAACCAATGATAGCACAATAAAATAAAAAACTCATTATATATCTTACACCATGTCCCAGAGCATCTAATCCGGGTATTACTTTTTCATTAGCAATGCTTTGCAAGACTCTGGGTGTTCCATACATAGCACCCAGACAAGAACTCATAGAGCTCACATACAATCCAGCAAGGAGTAGAACAGTTACGGCTGATATGTTGGCAGTTATTGAAAAATTCTTCAGCAAAGCTTCTCTGGTAACTGTTGCAGCCAATGTTATTATGAACATTAAGTATAGAAACGTCCTATAACAAATAAGGTTCTGATAAAGAAGTAAACTACAGGCTAATTTGATAATATTAACAGCAATAATTGTTATTATTATGTTATATTTTACAATTTCGTTTGGTTTGTTTTGACCCATCATTTCCTATCACTTTTTGAAACATTTAACAATAATTCTAGTAATCTAACTTAGTTGATACTATATTTCACATGTTCCAAACATTATAAGTAGGATCAATATTTATAGGAGTGTCCTTAAAATCCATCTTTGTACAATTTATAAGACTACTGTAAAAAGCATTATGTTTAAATACCATAATTTGGTACCAACTTACCCAGTGCTAATAGCTGCTAATGAACCATTGGGTATGTTAACAGAGGGGTTCCTTAGATCTCCACTCATATTAATTCCAGCTAGTATTCCAGTGATTGTAGGAAAAAACACACCAAAACATCTAAACCAAGTGTAGCCTTCTTGATAATTTGACCATGTATTATTTGACATGGTACCACTCAACCACCCTTTGAATTCATCACCTAAGTATAACAGATTATATTTTTATTGTATTTACAGTACTACACAAGTTTACTTAGAAATTTACTTAGAAATTACAGAGCATGGTTTTACATCTAAATTAAGAATACTAGCTTATTAATTTGTGGCCAGCTTCTGTCTTACATATGACAATATGTTATACCTTCCACAAATTCTCAATTTCACTAAATGTTTATAAATCTGCGGAGTATACCAATAGGCATTAAATCTGTCCATTACATAACACTATAAAACATAAATAAACATGTATTTAGTATGCAAGTGATAGCAAAACAATATAAATTTATTTTAATAATTACCAGGTACAGCAGTGAATGAGCCAACAAAAAAATCCAATGCCGCTAGCAATATTATCAACAGCAAGATAAACTGCAATTTAATAACCCACTTGACTCCGGCAACATTAATGGTGCCAAGCAATAATACTGCAGCAACAGCAAATCCTCGAGCTGCCCATGTATTGTCAGTACCAACCAGACTTGCCATGGACTCTCCGAAACCAAAAACATTCAGAGCACAACCAACAGCCTAACAAGAAAAAACAATTGTCAGACTGTTAATATGTACATAACTACACACATGTTACACAAGGGATAAGTTGTATAGAAATAAATTAGTTTAAAAAATATCAGCATGGAAATAATTTTTATACTCAATTGTCTTGTCATAGGTCTTACGACATGTATTTTATAGTACACTGGGTGTACCCCTCGGTATCATCCCCATAGATTGCAAACCTGTAGGAATAATGAGATAAACATTATCCTACCTTCATACCCAGGCTTGAAACTATCCTCATACCAAATTTCATAATAATCAACCAAGTGGTACAATTATAAAAGTGTAACAGACAGACTTTGCATGTATTATACATAAAAACCTTTCCCTCGATTCACTGTCTATTGATGAAATCCACATTAAAATCTATGGTGTAGTTTCAAAGATTTGAGAGTACAGACAATGTGAAGGGAAGTTGTGTTATACTATGTAGAGATTTACCTGTCCAAAGCAATAGACCACGCCAAGAGCACCTCCCATCCTTGAGCCCAACGTGTGAGCTAACAAAAAGTACACTCCACCACTTTCTATTCTGCATCTTTCACATATCCCCACTGCAGAGAGAACTGAGATCAAAGCTACAAATACTGAAACAATCCAAATCAAACATTCATCACTTTAAGAAAATGTCATTTATACCTACTTATTTATGTTTACAAATGTTTTAGTTATGTATTATCAAAATTACATTAAGAACCAGTGCAATATATATTTTTTTCAATCAATAATAAGGCAATATTATTTTGAATTTGAATTTGAGTGTATAATAATAAATTTTACCTGTAAAAATCACTATAAATATTGCATGAACTAAGCCAGCCTGGCCAACAATCCAACCTGACCTTAGAAATACAATAACACCAAAAATATTTATAAGACATGATGTAAACACCCCATCCCAGGTTCCAAATAGAACAGGTTGCGATATGAAAAAGTTTGATTTCCACCATGGAATATCACCCTGAAAAAAAAATCTTAAAATGCATTACATACAATTTAAAAAATCTACATTGCATAGAGGATGCACAAGCCTAAATAGAATCATTTGACGGTAATATTCACAAATAACTTGTGATATGATTTCATTTACAGTACTTATGTGTTATTTTAAATAAGAAATCCTACCAAATTTTACAGATCTTGTTGAGACATCATGCACAAGGGTATGCATGCATTTGGTGTACTTTTACAGTATAATGGTTTCAAAGTAATTGTACAAGGTTTGAGTGTCATGCTGCTTAATAATGAGTGGTCAATTTTAAAGAAACCATTTTTACGTATCTTGCATTAAAAATCAAAAATAAACCTATAAAGCGTACAAATTTACTCAAGGTAAGTATATCTCTAAAGATTGATTTAATAACTTTTTTAACAATTGTTGATTTACTATTTACCTGTATATCCGCAAAAATCTCATTTGCTCCAGAGGCTTGATGTCCACCCGTTCCATATTGTGATTCATTGCCCAAATCAACAAAGCCACCTGATTGTCTTCTCATACGAGCCCTGTCATACCCTGGCTCGTCTGAACGAAAACTATCCACGTCTAAGTCACTTCTTCTTGAACGGTTATTTTGATCCATAATAAATAGTATAAAAAGTATAATACCTATTTAACAAAAAGTCATTTTCCTAAGTAAAATCTTACTTTAAAGACAGGCATAATCATAATCACACTGCTAGCGCTAAATATGACGTATCTGACAGTACAATACGATCCACTAGTGATAATTTCGACTTTTCGACCTGACCGATTCGGCAATTAAACATGGTCCTACAATATCACTAAACATTTGCAAAAAAATTAGATAATCTTAATTTAGTTTTAAAAATGTATCATTTTTTATACCCAATGTAAGAATGATTGGGTCTATTACTTCAACTATTAACAAGGAGCCTCGGAACCTAAACATCTAGGAACTGGATAACTTTTTCACGAATTAAATTCTTATTCACGTAACTTTTAACAGATCATACAAATAAAAGGATGTGTCTGAACAGGGGATGAATGAAATAGGTAATAAATCAGATTCATTTTATTTACAAGTAGAAAACGGCCTTACAGTCTGTCTGTTCTTCGTGAAAATGATATTAGTGGAGATGCCACTAAATATTAAGTTCGCCCTTTGGTTTGCCTAGTTTTTCGTATTCAGCAAAGACTGAATAAATAGATTTTTATTTAACCTCGCTAAAAGTAACCGTTATAGATGTAACCTCGAAAGAAAGTACCACAGTGTATTACTTTACTCTTTCGAAACTATCATACCACCTCCATAAGTCAGTTTGTTTAATGACTTTTACATTATATAGATAACAAAACTGTTGTTTCCTTTAAATATCATGTGCAGCGAGTAGAAAAGGTGTTTTAATTACTTACTTATATTACATTAATTACTTCAATATACCGTTTAATTAACAATAGTAAATTAATAAAATCTATAAATCATTTCTAACTCTGGCGGTCTTATTTTTATCTCTTCAGAACGTTATGTAGATTGTTTAATCGCGAGTTTATCAACGAGTAGATAATAGCCTTATATGACAACGTATAAATCGTGTAACTGTCTAACTGTACCATATTGTCAAATGTCATGTAATGTTAGACGTAATTGTCTTATCACATCAAATTAAACTAGAAGTGGAAAACAGCTTAGCACACACAGAATTTGAAAAAAATATCCTAAGAGTAAAATCACTAATTTCGCATGCCAAGGGCTTAATTTTAACTGCTCACTTAAAATTCATCTGGATAATTTTAACACAGAGTAGGTATCACGTAGTTATTTTATAACTTTGCAATGTAAATAAAGCGGTACAAACTTTTCGATTTAATTAAATAGGTAGGTACAAATATTTAAATGTGAATAAGCAGTGATAGATCAGTGATTGGAAATTCAGTCTCCTACGCCGGGACTCTGGGTTCAAATTCTAGCACGCACATCTTTACTTGCTTTTTATACTTAATTTAAAATTAAAATATCACTCGCTATAACAGTGAATGAAAACATCGCGAAGATCACGTTATAAAATATATACAGATATACATAATATATGTATATTGTTTCTGAGGTGTGTGACATTTGCCAATTGGCCTCGGCCTTGGTCAGCATGGTAAACTACAGCCTAAAAACCTTTTCACTATTAAAGAAACGCGTATCAGCAGTCGAACAATAAAGGTGTCGAATCCTTCTTTATTTAATTTGTATAGTCATTATTATTATTTATAAGTATATTATTGTTCAGTTTCATGAAAGTGATATATAGCATAATTTCCTTAAGTGCAAATAATAAATGACATTTGATTTGATTAATATGGAACAAACAATTAGGGTGGTTACGCATAAGTATCCGATCAAACACAATTTACTTAACGAGATTAGTCGAAATATCGTACATGGATTTTATGACTCTCCTTGGTATCGGAAAATCGCGCCTATAATTCCCTAACGCATTTTTTTTATTATGAAACTATCTCATTAGTTGGATGATATTATTTACATTTACTTCAGTCAGAACTTTTCATGCACACGCTATGCCGAAAATCTTGTTGAGTTGAGTTTACTTCCTACTAATATTTGTATTTGTACCAATATTAGTAACTGTGTATGTGGTGTATAATAAAGAGTTATTGTATTGTATTGTACTTTATTTAATGAGTGTCTGTTAGCTAAAATACTTAGTTTACTTGTTCATTAAATTCCTATTTTAATATTTTAAATACATTAGGTGTAATATAACATGATGAACTTTTATCGAACTTCATAAATTAGAAATACTTTAGTGCTTATAATGCGATAGGAATTCGGCAAAAAAAATAGACAACATTTAGTGTATTTTATTATGTACGAGT